>CAKNEZ010000028.1:0-220512 GCA_930367205.1 Acanthosoma haemorrhoidale
ATAATGAACCGTGACATTGGCACTTATTGTATCACGTGATACGATCGTATGAATAAAGTTACAGGTGAATATAACATCAAATGATGTTGATTATGATAGTGTTCCGTATCATAAGCAATCATTGTATCACGTGATGCGATCGTATAATTAAAGTTACGAGTAAATATAACATCAAATAATGTCAAATATGAAAGTGTACCGCATCATTAGCACACATTGTATCACGTGATACGATCGTATGATTAAAGTAACGAGTGAATATAACATCAAATGATGTCGATTATAATGGTTTACTGCTTTATTAGCACACATTCTATCACGTGATACGATCGTATGATTAAAGTTACGAGTGAATATAACATCAAATGATGTCGAATATGATAATGCACTGTGACATTGGCACTTATTGTATCACGTGATACGATCGTATGATTAAAGTTACGAGTGTATACACTATTAAATGATGTCGAATATGATAGTGCACCAAATCATTAGCACTTATTGTATCATGTGATGCAATCGTATGATTAAAGTTACAAGTGACTATAACATCAAATGATGTCGATTATAATAGTGTACTGCATTATTAGCACACATTGTATCATGTGATGCGATCGTATGATTAAAGTAACGAGTGAATATAACATCAAATGATGTCGAATATGATAATGCACCGTGACATTGGCACATATTGTATCACGTGATACGATCGTATGATTAAAGTCACGAGTAAATATAACATCAAATGATGTCGAATATAATAATGCACCGTTACATGGGCACTTATTGTATCCCGTGATACGATCGTATGATTAAAGTTACGAGTGTATACACTAATAAATGATGTCGAATATGATAGTGCACCAAATCATTAGCACTTATTGTATCATGTGATGCAATCGTATGATCAAAGTTACAAGAGAATGTAACATCAAAAGATGTCAATTTTGATAGTGTACCGCATCATTGGCACTCATTATATCACGTGATAGGATCGTATGATTAAAGTAACGAGTGAATATAACATCAAATGATGTCGAATATGATAATGCACCGTGACATTGGCACATATTGTATCACGTGATACGATCGTATGATTAAAGTCACGAGTAAATATAACATCAAATGATGTCGAATATAATAATGCACCGTGACATGGGCACTTATTGTATCACGTGATACGATCGTATGATTAAAGTTACGAGTGTATACACTAATAAATGATGTCGAATATGATAGTGCACCAAATCATTAGCACTTATTGTATCATGTGATGCGATCGTATGATTAAAGTCACGAGTGAATATAGCATCAAATGATGTCGAATATGATAACGAACCGTGACATTGGTACTTATTGTATCACGTGATACGATCGTATGATCAAAGTTACAAGAGAATATAACATCAAATGATGTCGATTATCATAGTGTACCGCATTATTAGCACATATTGTATCATGTGATACGATCGTATGATTAAAGTTACGAGTGAATATAACATCAAATGATGTCGAATATGATAATGCACCGTGACATTGGCACTCATTGTATCACGTGATACGATCGTATGATTAAAGTCACGAGTGAATATAACATCAAATGATGTCGATTATGATAGTGTTCCGTATCATAAGCACTCATTGTATCACGTGATACGATCGTATGATGAAAGTTACGAGTGAATATAACATCAAATGATGTCGATTATGATAGTGTTCCGTATCATAAGCAATCATTGTATCACGTGATGCGATCGTATGATTAAAGTTACAATTGAATATAACATCAAATGATGTCGATTATAATCGTATACCGCTTTATTAGCATACATTGTATCACGTGATGCGATCGTATGATTAAAGTTACAAGTGACTATAACATCAAATGATGTCGATTATAATAGTGTACTGCATTATTAGCACACATTGTATCATGTGATGCGATCGTTTGATTAAAGTAACGAGTAAATATAACATCAAATGATGTCGAATATAATAATGCACCGTTACATGGGCACTTATTGTATCACGTGATACGATCGTATGATTAAAGTTACGAGTGTATACACTAATAAATGATGTCGAATATGATAGTGCACCAAATCATTAGCACTTATTGTATCATGTGATGCGATCGTATGATCAAAGTTACAAGAGAATGTAACATCAAAAGATGTCAATTTTGATAGTGTACCGCATCATTGGCACTCATTATATCACGTGATAGGATCGTATGATTAAAGTAACGAGTGAATATAACATCAAATGATGTCGAATATGATAATGCACTGTGACATTGGCACATATTGTATCACGTGATACGATCGTATGATTAAAGTCACGAGTAAATATAACATCAAATGATGTCGAATATAATAATGCACCGTGACATGGGCACTTATTGTATCACGTGATACGATCGTATGATTAAAGTTACGAGTGTATACACTAATAAATGATGTCGAATATGATAGTGCACCAAATCATTAGCACTTATTGTATCATGTGATGCGATCGTATGATCAAAGTTACAAGAGAATATAACATCAAATGATGTCGATTATCATAGTGTACCGCATTATTAGCACATATTGTATCACGTGATACGATCGTATGATCAAAGTTACGAGTGAATATAACATCAAATGATGTCGATTATGATAGTGTTCCGTATCATAAGCAACCATTGTATCACGTGATGCGATCGTATGATTAAAGTTACAATTGAATATAACATCAAATGATGTCGATTATAATGGTATACCGCTTTATTAGCATACATTGTATCACGTGATACGATCGCATGATTAAAGTTACGAGTGAATATAACATCAAATGATGTCGAATATGATAATGCACCGTGACATTGGCACTCATTGTATCACGTGATACGATCGTATGATTAAAGTCACGAGTGAATATAACATCAAATGATGTCGATTATGATAGTGTTCCGTATCATAAGCAATCATTGTATCACGTGATGCGATCGTATGATTAAAGTTACAATTGAATATAACATCAAATGATGTCGATTATAATCGTATACCGCTTTATTAGCATACATTGTATCACGTGATGCGATCGTATGATTAAAGTAACGAGTAAATATAACATCAAATGATGTCGAATATAATAATGCACCGTTACATGGGCACTTATTGTATCACGTGATTCGATCGTATGATTAAAGTTACGAGTGTATACACTATTAAATGATGTCGAATATGATAGTGCACCAAATCATTAGCACTTATTGTATCATGTGATGCAATCGTATGATTAAAGTTACAAGTGACTATAACATCAAATGATGTCGATTATAATAGTGTACTGCATTATTAGCACACATTATATTATGTGATGCGATCGTATGATTAAAGTAACGAGTGAATATAACATCAAATGATGTCGAATATGATAATGCACCGTGACATTGGCACATATTGTATCACGTGATACGATCGTATGATTAAAGTCACGAGTAAATATAACATCAAATGATGTCGAATATAATAATGCACCGTTACATGGGCACTTATTGTATCACGTGATACGATCGTATGATTAAAGTTACGAGTGTATACACTAATAAATGATGTCGAATATGATAGTGCACCAAATTATTAGCACTTATTGTATCATGTGATGCGATCGTATGATCAAAGTTACAAGAGAATGTAACATCAAAAGATGTCAATTTTGATAGTGTACCGCATCATTGGCACTCATTATATCACGTGATAGGATCGTATGATTAAAGTAACGCGTGAATATAACATCAAATGATGTTGAATATGATAATGCACCGTGACATTGGCACATATTGTATCACGTGATACGATCGTATGATTAAAGTCACGAGTAAATATAACATCAAATGATGTCGAATATAATAATGCACCGTGACATGGGCACTTATTATATCACGTGATAGGATCGTATGATTAAAGTTACGAGTGTATACACTAATAAATGATGTCGAATATGATAGTGCACCAAATCATTAGCACTTATTGTATCATGTGATGCGATCGTATGATTAAAGTCACGAGTGAATATAGCATTAAATGATGTCGAATATGATAACGAACCGTGACATTGGTACTTATTGTATCACGTGATACGATCGTATGATCAAAGTTACAAGAGAATATAACATCAAATGATGTCGATTATCATAGTGTACCGCATTATTAGCACATATTGTATCACGTGATACGATCGTATGATTAAAGTTACGAGTGAATATAACATCAAATGATGTCGAATATGATAATGCACCGTGACATTGGCACTCATTGTATCACGTGATACGATCGTATGATTAAAGTCACGAGTGAATATAACATCAAATGATGTCGATTATGATAGTGTTCCGTATCATAAGCACTCATTGTATCACGTGATACGATCGTATGATGAAAGTTACGAGTGAATATAACATCAAATGATGTCGATTATGATAGTGTTCCGTATCATAAGCAATCATTGTATCACGTGATGCGATCGTATGATTAAAGTTACAATTGAATATAACATCAAATGATGTCGATTATAATAGTGTACTGCATTAATAGCACACATTGTATCATGTGATGCGATCGTATGATTAAAGTAACGAGTAAATATAACATCAAATGATGTCGAATATAATAATGCACCGTTACATGGGCACTTATTGTATCACGTGATACGATCGTATGATTAAAGTTACGAGTGTATACACTAATAAATGATGTCAAATATGATAGTGCACCAAATCATTAGCACTTATTGTATCATGTGATGCGATCGTATGATCAAAGTTACAAGAGAATGTAACATCAAAAGATGTCTATTTTGATAGTGTACCGCATCATTGGCACTCATTATATCACGTGATAGGATCGTATGATTAAAGTAACGAGTGAATATAACATCAAATGATGTCGAATATGATAATGCAGTGTGACATTGGCACATATTGTATCACGTGATACGATCGTATGATTAAAGTCACGAGTAAATATAACATCAAATGATGTCGAATATAATAATGCACCGTGACATGGGCACTTATTGTATCACGTGATACGATCGTATGATTAAAGTTACGAGTGTATACACTAATAAATGATGTCGAATATGATAGTGCACCAAATCATTAGCACTTATTGTATCATGTGATGCGATCGTATGATCAAAGTTACAAGAGAATATAACATCAAATGATGTCGATTATCATAGTGTACCGCATTATTAGCACATATTGTATCACGTGATACGATCGTATGATCAAAGTTACGAGTGAATATAACATCAAATGATGTCGATTATGATAGTGTTCCGTATCATAAGCAATCATTGTATCACGTGATGCGATCGTATGATTAAAGTTACAATTGAATATAACATCAAATGATGTCGATTATAATGGTATACCGCTTTATTAGCATACATTGTATCACGTGATACGATCGCATGATTAAAGTTACGAGTGAATATAACATCAAATGATGTCGAATATGATAATGCACCGTGACATTGGCACTTATTGTTTCACGTGATACGATCTTATGATTAAAGTTACGAGTGTATACACCATTAAATGATGTCGAATATGATAGTGTGTCGTAGCATTTACACTCATTGTATCACGCGATTCGATCACATGATTAAAGTTACGAGTGAATATAACATCAAATGATGTCGAATATGATAATGAACCGTGACATTGGCACTTATTGTATCACGTGATACGATCGTATGAATAAAGTTACAGGTGAATATAACATCAAATGATGTTGATTATGATAGTGTTCCGTATCATAAGCAATCATTGTATCACGTGATGCGATCGTATAATTAAAGTTACGAGTAAATATAACATCAAATAATGTCAAATATGAAAGTGTACCGCATCATTAGCACACATTGTATCACGTGATACGATCGTATGATTAAAGTAACGAGTGAATATAACATCAAATGATGTCGATTATAATGGTTTACTGCTTTATTAGCACACATTCTATCACGTGATACGATCGTATGATTAAAGTTACGAGTGAATATAACATCAAATGATGTCGAATATGATAATGCACTGTGACATTGGCACTTATTGTATCACGTGATACGATCGTATGATTAAAGTTACGAGTGTATACACTATTAAATGATGTCGAATATGATAGTGCACCAAATCATTAGCACTTATTGTATCATGTGATGCAATCGTATGATTAAAGTTACAAGTGACTATAACATCAAATGATGTCGATTATAATAGTGTACTGCATTATTAGCACACATTGTATCATGTGATGCGATCGTATGATTAAAGTAACGAGTGAATATAACATCAAATGATGTCGAATATGATAATGCACCGTGACATTGGCACATATTGTATCAAGTGATACGATCGTATGATTAAAGTCACGAGTAAATATAACATCAAATGATGTCGAATATAATAATGCACCGTTACATGGGCACTTATTGTATCACGTGATACGATCGTATGATTAAAGTTACGAGTGTATACACTAATAAATGATGTCGAATATGATAGTGCACCAAATCATTAGCACTTATTGTATCATGTGATGCGATCGTATGATCAAAGTTACAAGAGAATGTAACATCAAAAGATGTCAATTTTGATAGTGTACCGCATCATTGGCACTCATTATATCACGTGATAGGATCGTATGATTAAAGTAACGAGTGAATATAACATCAAATGATGTCGAATATGATAATGCACCGTGACATTGGCACATATTGTATCACGTGATACGATCGTATGATTAAAGTCACGAGTAAATATAACATCAAATGATGTCGAATATAATAATGCACCGTGACATGGGCACTTATTGTATCACGTGATACGATCGTATGATTAAAGTTACGAGTGTATACACTAATAAATGATGTCGAATATGATAGTGCACCAAATCATTAGCACTTATTGTATCATGTGATGCGATCGTATGATTAAAGTCACGAGTGAATATAGCATCAAATGATGTCGAATATGATAACGAACCGTGACATTGGTACTTATTGTATCACGTGATACGATCGTATGATCAAAGTTACAAGAGAATATAACATCAAATGATGTCGATTATCATAGTGTACCGCATTATTAGCACATATTGTATCACGTGATACGATCGTATGATTAAAGTTACGAGTGAATATAACATCAAATGATGTCGAATATGATAATGCACCGTGACATTGGCACTCATTGTATCACGTGATACGATCGTATGATTAAAGTCACGAGTGAATATAACATCAAATGATGTCGATTATGATAGTGTTCCGTATCATAAGCACTCATTGTATCACGTGATACGATCGTATGATGAAAGTTACGAGTGAATATAACATCAAATGATGTCGATTATGATAGTGTTCCGTATCACAAGCAATCATTGTATCACGTGATGCGATCGTATGATTAAAGTTACAATTGAATATAACATCAAATGATGTCGATTATAATCGTATACCGCTTTATTAGCATACATTGTATCACGTGATGCGATCGTATGATTAAAGTAACGAGTAAATATAACATCAAATGATGTCGAATATAATAATGCACCGTTACATGGGCACTTATTGTATCACGTGATACGATCGTATGATTAAAGTTACGAGTGTATACACTAATAAATGATGTCGAATATGATAGTGCACCAAATCATTAGCACTTATTGTATCATGTGATGCAATCGTATGATTAAAGTTACAAGTGACTATAACATCAAATGATGTCGATTATAATAGTGTACTGCATTATTAGCACACATTGTATCATGTGATGCGATCGTTTGATTAAAGTAACGAGTAAATATAACATCAAATGATGTCGAATATAATAATGCACCGTTACATGGGCACTTATTGTATCACGTGATACGATCGTATGATTAAAGTTACGAGTGTATACACTAATAAATGATGTCGAATATGATAGTGCACCAAATCATTAGCACTTATTGTATCATGTGATGCGATCGTATGATCAAAGTTACAAGAGAATGTAACATCAAAAGATGTCAATTTTGATAGTGTACCGCATCATTGGCACTCATTATATCACGTGATAGGATCGTATGATTAAAGTAACGAGTGAATATAACATCAAATGATGTCGAATATGATAATGCACTGTGACATTGGCACATATTGTATCACGTGATACGATCGTATGATTAAAGTCACGAGTAAATATAACATCAAATGATGTCGAATATAATAATGCACCGTGACATGGGCACTTATTGTATCACGTGATACGATCGTATGATTAAAGTTACGAGTGTATACACTAATAAATGATGTCGAATATGATAGTGCACCAAATCATTAGCACTTATTGTATCATGTGATGCGATCGTATGATCAAAGTTACAAGAGAATGTAACATCAAAAGATGTCAATTTTGATAGTGTACCGCATCATTGGCACTCATTATATCACGTGATAGGATCGTATGATTAAAGTACCGAGTGAATATAACATCAAATGATGTCGAATATGATAATGCACCGTGACATTGGCACATATTGTATCACGTGATACGATCGTATGATTAAAGTCACGAGTAAATATAACATCAAATGATGTCGAATATAATAATGCACCGTGACATGGGCACTTATTGTATCACGTGATACGATCGTATGATTAAAGTTACGAGTGTATACACTAATAAATGATGTCGAATATGATAGTGCACCAAATCATTAGCACTTATTGTATCATGTGATGCGATCGTATGATTAAAGTCACGAGTGAATATAGCATCAAATGATGTCGAATATGATAACGAACCGTGACATTGGTACTTATTGTATCACGTGATACGATCGTATGATCAAAGTTACAAGAGAATATAACATCAAATGATGTCGATTATCATAGTGTACCGCATTATTAGCACATATTGTATCACGTGATACGATCGTATGATTAAAGTTACGAGTGAATATAACATCAAATAATGTCGAATATGATAATGCACCGTGACATTGGCACTCATTGTATCACGTGATACGATCGTATGATTAAAGTCACGAGTGAATATAACATCAAATGATGTCGATTATGATAGTGTTCCGTATCATAAGCACTCATTGTATCACGTGATACGATCGTATGATGAAAGTTACGAGTGAATATAACATCAAATGATGTCGATTATGATAGTGTTCCGTATCATAAGCAATCATTGTATCACGTGATGCGATCGTATGATTAAAGTTACAATTGAATATAACATCAAACGATGTCGATTATAATCGTATACCGCTTTATTAGCATACATTGTATCACGTGATGCGATCGTATGATTAAAGTAACGAGTAAATATAACATCAAATGATGTCGAATATAATAATGCACCGTTACATGGGCACTTATTGTATCACGTGATACGATCGTATGATTAAAGTTACGAGTGTATACACTAATAAATGATGTCGAATATGATAGTGCACCAAATCATTAGCACTTATTGTATCATGTGATGCAATCGTATGATTAAAGTTACAAGTGACTATAACATCAAATGATGTCGATTATAATAGTGTACTGCATTATTAGCACACATTGTATCATGTGATGCGATCGTTTGATTAAAGTAACGAGTAAATATAACATCAAATGATGTCGAATATAATAATGCACCGTTACATGGGCACTTATTGTATCACGTGATACGATCGTATGATTAAAGTTACGAGTGTATACACTAATAAATGATGTCGAATATGATAGTGCACCAAATCATTAGCACTTATTGTATCATGTGATGCGATCGTATGATCAAAGTTACAAGAGAATGTAACATCAAAAGATGTCAATTTTGATAGTGTACCGCATCATTGGCACTCATTATATCACGTGATAGGATCGTATGATTAAAGTAACGAGTGAATATAACATCAAATGATGTCGAATATGATAATGCACTGTGACATTGGCACATATTGTATCACGTGATACGATCGTATGATTAAAGTCACGAGTAAATATAACATCAAATGATGTCGAATATAATAATGCACCGTGACATGGGCACTTATTGTATCACGTGATACGATCGTATGATTAAAGTTACGAGTGTATACACTAATAAATGATGTCGAATATGATAGTGCACCAAATCATTAGCACTTATTGTATCATGTGATGCGATCGTATGATCAAAGTTACAAGAGAATATAACATCAAATGATGTCGATTATCATAGTGTACCGCATTATTAGCACATATTGTATCACGTGATACGATCGTATGATCAAAGTTACGAGTGAATATAACATCAAATGATGTCGATTATGATAGTGTTCCGTATCATAAGCAACCATTGTATCACGTGATGCGATCGTATGATTAAAGTTACAATTGAATATAACATCAAATGATGTCGATTATAATGGTATACCGCTTTATTAGCATACATTGTATCACGTGATACGATCGCATGATTAAAGTTACGAGTGAATATAACATCAAATGATGTCGAATATGATAATGCACCGTGACATTGGCACTTATTGTTTCACGTGATACGATCTTATGATTAAAGTTACGAGTGTATACACCATTAAATGATGTCGAATATGATAGTGTGTCGTAGCATTGACACTCATTGTATCACGCGATTCGATCACATGATTAAAGTTACGAGTGAATATAAAATCAAATAATGTCAAATATGAAAGTGTACCGTATTAATATCACACATTGTATCACGTGATACGATCGTATGATTAAAGTTACAGGTGTATATAACATCAAATTATGTTGATTATATTAGTGTACCGCATCATTAGCACACATTGTATCACGTGATACGATCGTATGATTAAAGTAACGAGTGAATATAACATCAAATGATGTCGAATATGATAATGCACCGTGACATTGGCACTCATTGTATCACGTGATACGATCGTATGATTAAAGTCACGAGTGAATATAACATCAAATGATGTCGTTTATGATAGTGTTCCGTATCATAAGCACTCATTGTATCACGTGATACGATCGTATGATGAAAGTTACGAGTGAATATAACATCAAATGATGTCGATTATGATAGTGTTCCGTATCATAAGCAATCATTGTATCACGTGATGCGATCGTATGATTAAAGTTACAATTGAATATAACATCAAATGATGTCGATTATAATCGTATACCGCTTTATTAGCATACATTGTATCACGTGATGCGATCGTATGATTAAAGTAACGAGTAAATATAACATCAAATGATGTCGAATATAATAATGCACCGTTACATGGGCACTTATTGTATCACGTGATACGATCGTATGATTAAAGTTACGAGTGTATACACTATTAAATGATGTCGAATATGATAGTGCACCAAATCATTAGCACTTATTGTATCATGTGATGCAATCGTATGATTAAAGTTACAAGTGACTATAACATCAAATGATGTCGATTATAATAGTGTACTGCATTATTAGCACACATTGTATCATGTGATGCGATCGTATGATTAAAGTAACGAGTGAATATAACATCAAATGATGTCGAATATGATAATGCACCGTGACATTGGCACATATTGTATCACGTGATACGATCGTATGATTAAAGTCACGAGTAAATATAACATCAAATGATGTCGAATATAATAATGCACCGTTACATGGGCACTTATTGTATCACGTGATACGATCGTATGATTAAAGTTACGAGTGTATACACTAATAAATGATGTCGAATATGATAGTGCACCAAATTATTAGCACTTATTGTATCATGTGATGCGATCGTATGATCAAAGTTACAAGAGAATGTAACATCAAAAGATGTCAATTTTGATAGTGTACCGCATCATTGGCACTCATTATATCACGTGATAGGATCGTATGATTAAAGTAACGCGTGAATATAACATCAAATGATGTCGAATATGATAATGCACCGTGACATTGGCACATATTGTATCACGTGATACGATCGTATGATGAAAGTTACGAGTGAATATAACATCAAATGATGTCGATTATGATAGTGTTCCGTATCATAAGCAATCATTGTATCACGTGATGCGATCGTATGATTAAAGTCACGAGTAAATATAACATCAAATGATGTCGAATATAATAATGCACCGTGACATGGGCACTTATTGTATCACGTGATAGGATCGTATGATTAAAGTTACGAGTGTATACACTAATAAATGATGTCGAATATGATAGTGCACCAAATCATTAGCACTTATTGTATCATGTGATGCGATCGTATGATTAAAGTCACGAGTGAATATAGCATTAAATGATGTCGAATATGATAACGAACCGTGACATTGGTACTTATTGTATCACGTGATACGATCGTATGATCAAAGTTACAAGAGAATATAACATCAAATGATGTCGATTATCATAGTGTACCGCATTATTAGCACATATTGTATCACGTGATACGATCGTATGATTAAAGTTACGAGTGAATATAACATCAAATGATGTCGAATATGATAATGCACCGTGACATTGGCACTCATTGTATCACGTGATACGATCGTATGATTAAAGTCACGAGTGAATATAACATCAAATGATGTCGATTATGATAGTGTTCCGTATCATAAGCACTCATTGTATCACGTGATACGATCGTATGATGAAAGTTACGAGTGAATATAACATCAAATGATGTCGATTATGATAGTGTTCCGTATCATAAGCAATCATTGTATCACGTGATGCGATCGTATGATTAAAGTTACAATTGAATATAACATCAAATGATGTCGATTATAATAGTGTACTGCATTATTAGCACACATTGTATCATGTGATGCGATCGTATGATTAAAGTAACGAGTAAATATAACATCAAATGATGTCGAATATAATAATGCACCGTTACATGGGCACTTATTGTATCACGTGATACGATCGTATGATTAAAGTTACGAGTGTATACACTAATAAATGATGTCAAATATGATAGTGCACCAAATCATTAGCACTTATTGTATCATGTGATGCGATCGTATGATCAAAGTTACAAGAGAATGTAACATCAAAAGATGTCCATTTTGATAGTGTACCGCATCATTGGCACTCATTATATCACGTGATAGGATCGTATGATTAAAGTAACGAGTGAATATAACATCAAATGATGTCGAATATGATAATGCAGTGTGACATTGGCACATATTGTATCACGTGATGCGATCGTATGATTAAAGTCACGAGTAAATATAACATCAAATGATGTCGAATATAATAATGCACCGTGACATGGGCACTTATTGTATCACGTGATACGATCGTATGATTAAAGTTACGAGTGTATACACTAATAAATGATGTCGAATATGATAGTGCACCAAATCATTAGCACTTATTGTATCATGTGATGCGATCGTATGATCAAAGTTACAAGAGAATATAACATCAAATGATGTCGATTATCATAGTGTACCGCATTATTAGCACATATTGTATCACGTGATACGATCGTATGATCAAAGTTACGAGTGAATATAACATCAAATGATGTCGATTATGATAGTGTTCCGTATCATAAGCAATCATTGTATCACGTGATGCGATCGTATGATTAAAGTTACAATTGAATATAACATCAAATGATGTCGATTATAATGGTATACCGCTTTATTAGCATACATTGTATCACGTGATACGATCGCATGATTAAAGTTACGAGTGAATATAACATCAAATGATGTCGAATATGATAATGCACCGTGACATTGGCACTTATTGTTTCACGTGATACGATCTTATGATTAAAGTTACGAGTGTATACACCATTAAATGATGTCGAATATGATAGTGTGTCGTAGCATTTACACACATTGTATTAGGCGATTCGATCACATGATTAAAGTTACGAGTGAATATAACATCAAATGATGTCGAATATGATAATGAACCGTGACATTGGCACTTATTGTATCACGTGATACGATCGTATGAATAAAGTTACAGGTGAATATAACATCAAATGATGTTGATTATGATAGTGTTCCGTATCATAAGCAATCATTGTATCACGTGATGCGATCGTATGATTAAAGTTACGAGTAAATATAACATCAAATAATGTCAAATATGAAAGTGTACCGCATCATTAGCACACATTGTATCACGTGATACGATCGTATGATTAAAGTAACGAGTGAATATAACATCAAATGATGTCGATTATAATGGTTTACTGCTTTATTAGCACACATTCTATCACGTGATACGATCGTATGATTAAAGTTACGAGTGAATATAACATCAAATGATGTCGAATATGATAATGCACTGTGACATTGGCACTTATTGTATCACGTGATACGATCGTATGATTAAAGTTACGAGTGTATACACTATTAAATGATGTCGAATATGATAGTGCACCAAATCATTAGCACTTATTGTATCATGTGATGCAATCGTATGATTAAAGTTACAAGTGACTATAACATCAAATGATGTCGATTATAATAGTGTACTGCATTATTAGCACACATTGTATCATGTGATGCGATCGTATGATTAAAGTAACGAGTGAATATAACATCAAATGATGTCGAATATGATAATGCACCGTGACATTGGCACATATTGTATCAAGTGATACGATCGTATGATTAAAGTCACGAGTAAATATAACATCAAATGATGTCGAATATAATAATGCACCGTTACATGGGCACTTATTGTATCACGTGATACGATCGTATGATTAAAGTTACGAGTGTATACACTAATAAATGATGTCGAATATGATAGTGCACCAAATCATTAGCACTTATTGTATCATGTGATGCGATCGTATGATCAAAGTTACAAGAGAATGTAACATCAAAAGATGTCAATTTTGATAGTGTACCGCATCATTGGCACTCATTATATCACGTGATAGGATCGTATGATTAAAGTAACGAGTGAATATAACATCAAATGATGTCGAATATGATAATGCACCGTGACATTGGCACATATTGTATCACGTGATACGATCGTATGATTAAAGTCACGAGTAAATATAACATCAAATGATGTCGAATATAATAATGCACCGTGACATGGGCACTTATTGTATCACGTGATACGATCGTATGATTAAAGTTACGAGTGTATACACTAATAAATGATGTCGAATATGATAGTGCACCAAATCATTAGCACTTATTGTATCATGTGATGCGATCGTATGATTAAAGTCACGAGTGAATATAGCATCAAATGATGTCGAATATGATAACGAACCGTGACATTGGTACTTATTGTATCACGTGATACGATCGTATGATCAAAGTTACAAGAGAATATAACATCAAATGATGTCGATTATCATAGTGTACCGCATTATTAGCACATATTGTATCACGTGATACGATCGTATGATTAAAGTTACGAGTGAATATAACATCAAATGATGTCGAATATGATAATGCACCGTGACATTGGCACTTATTGTATCACGTGATACGATCGTATGATTAAAGTCACGAGTGAATATAACATCAAATGATGTCGATTATGATAGTGTTCCGTATCATAAGCACTCATTGTATCACGTGATACGATCGTATGATGAAAGTTACGAGTGAATATAACATCAAATGATGTCGATTATGATAGTGTTCCGTATCATAAGCAATCATTGTATCACGTGATGCGATCGTATGATTAAAGTTACAATTGAATATAACATCAAATGATGTCGATTATAATCGTATACCGCTTTATTAGCATACATTGTATCACGTGATGCGATCGTATGATTAAAGTAACGAGTAAATATAACATCAAATGATGTCGAATATAATAATGCACCGTTACATGGGCACTTATTGTATCACGTGATACGATCGTATGATTAAAGTTACGAGTGTATACACTAATAAATGATGTCGAATATGATAGTGCACCAAATCATTAGCACTTATTGTATCATGTGATGCAATCGTATGATTAAAGTTACAAGTGACTATAACATCAAATGATGTCGATTATAATAGTGTACTGCATTATTAGCACACATTGTATCATGTGATGCGATCGTTTGATTAAAGTAACGAGTAAATATAACATCAAATGATGTCGAATATAATAATGCACCGTTACATGGGCACTTATTGTATCACGTGATACGATCGTATGATTAAAGTTACGAGTGTATACACTAATAAATGATGTCGAATATGATAGTGCACCAAATCATTAGCACTTATTGTATCATGTGATGCGATCTTATGATCAAAGTTACAAGAGAATGTAACATCAAAAGATGTCAATTTTGATAGTGTACCGCATCATTGGCACTCATTATATCACGTGATAGGATCGTATGATTAAAGTAACGAGTGAATATAACATCAAATGATGTCGAATATGATAATGCACTGTGACATTGGCACATATTGTATCACGTGATACGATCGTATGATTAAAGTCACGAGTAAATATAACATCAAATGATGTCGAATATAATAATGCACCGTGACATGGGCACTTATTGTATCACGTGATACGATCGTATGATTAAAGTTACGAGTGTATACACTAATAAATGATGTCGAATATGATAGTGCACCAAATCATTAGCACTTATTGTATCATGTGATGCGATCGTATGATCAAAGTTACAAGAGAATATAACATCAAATGATGTCGATTATCATAGTGTACCGAATTATTAGCACATATTGTATCACGTGATACGATCGTATGATCAAAGTTACGAGTGAATATAACATCAAATGATGTCGATTATGATAGTGTTCCGTATCATAAGCAATCATTGTATCACGTGATGCGATCGTATAATTAAAGTTACGAGTAAATATAACATCAAATAATGTCAAATATGAAAGTGTACCGCATCATTAGCACACATTGTATCACGTGATACGATCGTATGATTAAAGTAACGAGTGAATATAACATCAAATGATGTCGATTATAATGGTTTACTGCTTTATTAGCACACATTCTATCACGTGATACGATCGTATGATTAAAGTTACGAGTGAATATAACATCAAATGATGTCGAATATGATAATGCACTGTGACATTGGCACTTATTGTATCACGTGATACGATCGTATGATTAAAGTTACGAGTGTATACACTATTAAATGATGTCGAATATGATAGTGCACCAAATCATTAGCACTTATTGTATCATGTGATGCAATCGTATGATTAAAGTTACAAGTGACTATAACATCAAATGATGTCGATTATAATAGTGTACTGCATTATTAGCACACATTGTATTATGTGATGCGATCGTATGATTAAAGTAACGAGTGAATATAACATCAAATGATGTCGAATATGATAATGCACCGTGACATTGGCACATATTGTATCACGTGATACGATCGTATGATTAAAGTCACGAGTAAATATAACATCAAATGATGTCGAATATAATAATGCACCGTTACATGGGCACTTATTGTATCACGTGATACGATCGTATGATTAAAGTTACGAGTGTATACACTAATAAATGATGTCGAATATGATAGTGCACCAAATCATTAGCACTTATTGTATCATGTGATGCGATCGTATGATCAAAGTTACAAGAGAATATAACATCAAATGATGTCGATTATCATAGTGTACCGAATTATTAGCACATATTGTATCACGTGATACGATCGTATGATCAAAGTTACGAGTGAATATAACATCAAATGATGTCGATTATGATAGTGTTCCGTATCATAAGCAATCATTGTATCACGTGATGCGATCGTATGATTAAAGTTACAATTGAATATAACATCAAATGATGTCGATTATAATGGTATACCGCTTTATTAGCATACATTGTATCACGTGATACGATCGCATGATTAAAGTTACGAGTGAATATAACATCAAATGATGTCGAATATGATAATGCACCGTGACATTGGCACTTATTGTTTCACGTGATACGATCTTATGATTAAAGTTACGAGTGTATACACCATTAAATGATGTCGAATATGATAGTGTGTCGTAGCATTTACACTCATTGTATCACGCGATTCGATCACATGATTAAAGTTACGAGTGAATATAACATCAAATGATGTCGAATATGATAATGAACCGTGACATTGGCACTTATTGTATCACGTGATACGATCGTATGAATAAAGTTACAGGTGAATATAACATCAAATGATGTTGATTATGATAGTGTTCCGTATCATAAGCAATCATTGTATCACGTGATGCGATCGTATAATTAAAGTTACGAGTAAATATAACATCAAATAATGTCAAATATGAAAGTGTACCGCATCATTAGCACACATTGTATCACGTGATACGATCGTATGATTAAAGTAACGAGTGAATATAACATCAAATGATGTCGATTATAATGGTTTACTGCTTTATTAGCACACATTCTATCACGTGATACGATCGTATGATTAAAGTTACGAGTGAATATAACATCAAATGATGTCGAATATGATAATGCACTGTGACATTGGCACTTATTGTATCACGTGATACGATCGTATGATTAAAGTTACGAGTGTATACACTATTAAATGATGTCGAATATGATAGTGCACCAAATCATTAGCACTTATTGTATCATGTGATGCAATCGTATGATTAAAGTTACAAGTGACTATAACATCAAATGATGTCGATTATAATAGTGTACTGCATTATTAGCACACATTGTATCATGTGATGCGATCGTATGATTAAAGTAACGAGTGAATATAACATCAAATGATGTCGAATATGATAATGCACCGTGACATTGGCACATATTGTATCACGTGATACGATCGTATGATTAATGTCACGAGTAAATATAACATCAAATGATGTCGAATATAATAATGCACCGTTACATGGGCACTTATTGTATCACGTGATACGATCGTATGATTAAAGTTACGAGTGTATACACTAATAAATGATGTCGAATATGATAGTGCACCAAATCATTAGCACTTATTGTATCATGTGATGCGATCGTATGATCAAAGTTACAAGAGAATGTAACATCAAAAGATGTCAATTTTGATAGTGTACCGCATCATTGGCACTCATTATATCACGTGATAGGATCGTATGATTAAAGTAACGCGTGAATATAACATCAAATGATGTCGAATATGATAATGCACCGTGACATTGGCACATATTGTATCACGTGATACGATCGTATGATTAAAGTCACGAGTAAATATAACATCAAATGATGTCGAATATAATAATGCACCGTGACATGGGCACTTATTGTATCACGTGATACGATCGTATGATTAAAGTTACGAGTGTATACACTAATAAATGATGTCGAATATGATAGTGCACCAAATCATTAGCACTTATTGTATCATGTGATGCGATCGTATGATTAAAGTCACGAGTGAATATAGCATCAAATGATGTCGAATATGATAACGAACCGTGACATTGGTACTTATTGTATCACGTGATACGATCGTATGATCAAAGTTACAAGAGAATATAACATCAAATGATGTCGATTATGATAGTGTTCCGTATCATAAGCACTCATTGTATCACGTGATACGATCGTATGATGAAAGTTACGAGTGAATATAACATCAAATGATGTCGATTATGATAGTGTTCCGTATCATAAGCAATCATTGTATCACGTGATGCGATCGTATGATTAAAGTTACAATTGAATATAACATCAAACGATGTCGATTATAATCGTATACCGCTTTATTAGCATACATTGTATCACGTGATGCGATCGTATGATTAAAGTTACAAGTGACTATAACATCAAATGATGTCGATTATAATAGTGTACTGCATTATTAGCACACATTGTATCATGTGATGCGATCGTTTGATTAAAGTAACGAGTAAATATAACATCAAATGATGTCGAATATGATAATGCAGTGTGACATTGGCACATATTGTATCACGTGATACGATCGTATGATTAAAGTCACGAGTAAATATAACATCAAATGATGTCGAATATAATAATGCACCGTGACATGGGCACTTATTGTATCACGTGATACGATCGTATGATTAAAGTTACGAGTGTATACACTAATAAATGATGTCGAATATGATAGTGCACCAAATCATTAGCACTTATTGTATCATGTGATGCGATCGTATGATCAAAGTTACAAGAGAATATAACATCAAATGATGTCGATTATCATAGTACCGCATTATTAGCACATATTGTATCACGTGATACGATCGTATGATCAAAGTTACGAGTGAATATAACATCAAATGATGTCGATTATGATAGTGTTCCGTATCATAAGCAATCATTGTATCACGTGATGCGATCGTATGATTAAAGTTACAATTGAATATAACATCAAATGATGTCGATTATAATGGTATACCGCTTTATTAGCATACATTGTATCACGTGATACGATCGCATGATTAAAGTTACGAGTGAATATAACATCAAATGATGTCGAATATGATAATGCACCGTGACATTGGCACTTATTGTTTCACGTGATACGATCTTATGATTAAAGTTACGAGTGTATACACCATTAAATGATGTCGAATATGATAGTGTGTCGTAGCATTTACACTCATTGTATCACGCGATTCGATCACATGATTAAAGTTACGAGTGAATATAACATCAAATGATGTCGAATATGATAATGAACCGTGACATTGGCACTTATTGTATCACGTGATACGATCGTATGAATAAAGTTACAGGTGAATATAACATCAAATGATGTTGATTATGATAGTGTTCCGTATCATAAGCAATCATTGTATCACGTGATGCGATCGTATAATTAAAGTTACGAGTAAATATAACATCAAATAATGTCAAATATGAAAGTGTACCGCATCATTAGCACACATTGTATCACGTGATACGATCGTATGATTAAAGTAACGAGTGAATATAACATCAAATGATGTCGATTATAATGGTTTACTGCTTTATTAGCACACATTCTATCACGTGATACGATCGTATGATTAAAGTTACGAGTGAATATAACATCAAATGATGTCGAATATGATAATGCACTGTGAGATTGGCACTTATTGTATCACGTGATACGATCGTATGATTAAAGTTACGAGTGTATACACTATTAAATGATGTCGAATATGATAGTGCACCAAATCATTAGCACTTATTGTATCATGTGATGCAATCGTATGATTAAAGTTACAAGTGACTATAACATCAAATGATGTCGATTATAATAGTGTACTGCATTATTAGCACACATTGTATCATGTGATGCGATCGTATGATTAAAGTAACGAGTGAATATAACATCAAATGATGTCGAATATGATAATGCACCGTGACATTGGCACATATTGTATCACGTGATACGATCGTATGATTAAAGTCACGAGTAAATATAACATCAAATGATGTCGAATATAATAATGCACCGTTACATGGGCACTTATTGTATCCCGTGATACGATCGTATGATTAAAGTTACGAGTGTATACACTAATAAATGATGTCGAATATGATAGTGCACCAAATCATTAGCACTTATTGTATCATGTGATGCAATCGTATGATCAAAGTTACAAGAGAATGTAACATCAAAAGATGTCAATTTTGATAGTGTACCGCATCATTGGCACTCATTATATCACGTGATAGGATCGTATGATTAAAGTAACGAGTGAATATAACATCAAATGATGTCGAATATGATAATGCACCGTGACATTGGCACATATTGTATCACGTGATACGATCGTATGATTAAAGTCACGAGTAAATATAACATCAAATGATGTCGAATATAATAATGCACCGTGACATGGGCACTTATTGTATCACGTGATACGATCGTATGATTAAAGTTACGAGTGTATACACTAATAAATGATGTCGAATATGATAGTGCACCAAATCATTAGCACTTATTGTATCATGTGATGCGATCGTATGATTAAAGTCACGAGTGAATATAGCATCAAATGATGTCGAATATGATAACGAACCGTGACATTGGTACTTATTGTATCACGTGATACGATCGTATGATCAAAGTTACAAGAGAATATAACATCAAATGATGTCGATTATCATAGTGTACCGCATTATTAGCACATATTGTATCATGTGATACGATCGTATGATTAAAGTTACGAGTGAATATAACATCAAATGATGTCGAATATGATAATGCACCGTGACATTGGCACTCATTGTATCACGTGATACGATCGTATGATTAAAGTCACGAGTGAATATAACATCAAATGATGTCGATTATGATAGTGTTCCGTATCATAAGCACTCATTGTATCACGTGATACGATCGTATGATGAAAGTTACGAGTGAATATAACATCAAATGATGTCGATTATGATAGTGTTCCGTATCATAAGCAATCATTGTATCACGTGATGCGATCGTATGATTAAAGTTACAATTGAATATAACATCAAATGATGTCGATTATAATCGTATACCGCTTTATTAGCATACATTGTATCACGTGATGCGATCGTATGATTAAAGTTACAAGTGACTATAACATCAAATGATGTCGATTATAATAGTGTACTGCATTATTAGCACACATTGTATCATGTGATGCGATCGTTTGATTAAAGTAACGAGTAAATATAACATCAAATGATGTCGAATATAATAATGCACCGTTACATGGGCACTTATTGTATCACGTGATACGATCGTATGATTAAAGTTACGAGTGTATACACTAATAAATGATGTCGAATATGATAGTGCACCAAATCATTAGCACTTATTGTATCATGTGATGCGATCGTATGATCAAAGTTACAAGAGAATGTAACATCAAAAGATGTCAATTTTGATAGTGTACCGCATCATTGGCACTCATTATATCACGTGATAGGATCGTATGATTAAAGTAACGAGTGAATATAACATCAAATGATGTCGAATATGATAATGCACTGTGACATTGGCACATATTGTATCACGTGATACGATCGTATGATTAAAGTCACGAGTAAATATAACATCAAATGATGTCGAATATAATAATGCACCGTGACATGGGCACTTATTGTATCACGTGATACGATCGTATGATTAAAGTTACGAGTGTATACACTAATAAATGATGTCGAATATGATAGTGCACCAAATCATTAGCACTTATTGTATCATGTGATGCGATCGTATGATCAAAGTTACAAGAGAATATAACATCAAATGATGTCGATTATCATAGTGTACCGCATTATTAGCACATATTGTATCACGTGATACGATCGTATGATCAAAGTTACGAGTGAATATAACATCAAATGATGTCGATTATGATAGTGTTCCGTATCATAAGCAACCATTGTATCACGTGATGCGATCGTATGATTAAAGTTACAATTGAATATAACATCAAATGATGTCGATTATAATGGTATACCGCTTTATTAGCATACATTGTATCACGTGATACGATCGCATGATTAAAGTTACGAGTGAATATAACATCAAATGATGTCGAATATGATAATGCACCGTGACATTGGCACTCATTGTATCACGTGATACGATCGTATGATTAAAGTCACGAGTGAATATAACATCAAATGATGTCGATTATGATAGTGTTCCGTATCATAAGCAATCATTGTATCACGTGATGCGATCGTATGATTAAAGTTACAATTGAATATAACATCAAATGATGTCGATTATAATCGTATACCGCTTTATTAGCATACATTGTATCACGTGATGCGATCGTATGATTAAAGTAACGAGTAAATATAACATCAAATGATGTCGAATATAATAATGCACCGTTACATGGGCACTTATTGTATCACGTGATTCGATCGTATGATTAAAGTTACGAGTGTATACACTATTAAATGATGTCGAATATGATAGTGCACCAAATCATTAGCACTTATTGTATCATGTGATGCAATCGTATGATTAAAGTTACAAGTGACTATAACATCAAATGATGTCGATTATAATAGTGTACTGCATTATTAGCACACATTATATTATGTGATGCGATCGTATGATTAAAGTAACGAGTGAATATAACATCAAATGATGTCGAATATGATAATGCACCGTGACATTGGCACATATTGTATCACGTGATACGATCGTATGATTAAAGTCACGAGTAAATATAACATCAAATGATGTCGAATATAATAATGCACCGTTACATGGGCACTTATTGTATCACGTGATACGATCGTATGATTAAAGTTACGAGTGTATACACTAATAAATGATGTCGAATATGATAGTGCACCAAATTATTAGCACTTATTGTATCATGTGATGCGATCGTATGATCAAAGTTACAAGAGAATGTAACATCAAAAGATGTCAATTTTGATAGTGTACCGCATCATTGGCACTCATTATATCACGTGATAGGATCGTATGATTAAAGTAACGCGTGAATATAACATCAAATGATGTTGAATATGATAATGCACCGTGACATTGGCACATATTGTATCACGTGATACGATCGTATGATTAAAGTCACGAGTAAATATAACATCAAATGATGTCGAATATAATAATGCACCGTGACATGGGCACTTATTATATCACGTGATAGGATCGTATGATTAAAGTTACGAGTGTATACACTAATAAATGATGTCGAATATGATAGTGCACCAAATCATTAGCACTTATTGTATCATGTGATGCGATCGTATGATTAAAGTCACGAGTGAATATAGCATTAAATGATGTCGAATATGATAACGAACCGTGACATTGGTACTTATTGTATCACGTGATACGATCGTATGATCAAAGTTACAAGAGAATATAACATCAAATGATGTCGATTATCATAGTGTACCGCATTATTAGCACATATTGTATCACGTGATACGATCGTATGATTAAAGTTACGAGTGAATATAACATCAAATGATGTCGAATATGATAATGCACCGTGACATTGGCACTCATTGTATCACGTGATACGATCGTATGATTAAAGTCACGAGTGAATATAACATCAAATGATGTCGATTATGATAGTGTTCCGTATCATAAGCACTCATTGTATCACGTGATACGATCGTATGATGAAAGTTACGAGTGAATATAACATCAAATGATGTCGATTATGATAGTGTTCCGTATCATAAGCAATCATTGTATCACGTGATGCGATCGTATGATTAAAGTTACAATTGAATATAACATCAAATGATGTCGATTATAATAGTGTACTGCATTAATAGCACACATTGTATCATGTGATGCGATCGTATGATTAAAGTAACGAGTAAATATAACATCAAATGATGTCGAATATAATAATGCACCGTTACATGGGCACTTATTGTATCACGTGATACGATCGTATGATTAAAGTTACGAGTGTATACACTAATAAATGATGTCAAATATGATAGTGCACCAAATCATTAGCACTTATTGTATCATGTGATGCGATCGTATGATCAAAGTTACAAGAGAATGTAACATCAAAAGATGTCTATTTTGATAGTGTACCGCATCATTGGCACTCATTATATCACGTGATAGGATCGTATGATTAAAGTAACGAGTGAATATAACATCAAATGATGTCGAATATGATAATGCAGTGTGACATTGGCACATATTGTATCACGTGATACGATCGTATGATTAAAGTCACGAGTAAATATAACATCAAATGATGTCGAATATAATAATGCACCGTGACATGGGCACTTATTGTATCACGTGATACGATCGTATGATTAAAGTTACGAGTGTATACACTAATAAATGATGTCGAATATGATAGTGCACCAAATCATTAGCACTTATTGTATCATGTGATGCGATCGTATGATCAAAGTTACAAGAGAATATAACATCAAATGATGTCGATTATCATAGTGTACCGCATTATTAGCACATATTGTATCACGTGATACGATCGTATGATCAAAGTTACGAGTGAATATAACATCAAATGATGTCGATTATGATAGTGTTCCGTATCATAAGCAATCATTGTATCACGTGATGCGATCGTATGATTAAAGTTACAATTGAATATAACATCAAATGATGTCGATTATAATGGTATACCGCTTTATTAGCATACATTGTATCACGTGATACGATCGCATGATTAAAGTTACGAGTGAATATAACATCAAATGATGTCGAATATGATAATGCACCGTGACATTGGCACTTATTGTTTCACGTGATACGATCTTATGATTAAAGTTACGAGTGTATACACCATTAAATGATGTCGAATATGATAGTGTGTCGTAGCATTTACACTCATTGTATCACGCGATTCGATCACATGATTAAAGTTACGAGTGAATATAACATCAAATGATGTCGAATATGATAATGAACCGTGACATTGGCACTTATTGTATCACGTGATACGATCGTATGAATAAAGTTACAGGTGAATATAACATCAAATGATGTTGATTATGATAGTGTTCCGTATCATAAGCAATCATTGTATCACGTGATGCGATCGTATAATTAAAGTTACGAGTAAATATAACATCAAATAATGTCAAATATGAAAGTGTACCGCATCATTAGCACACATTGTATCACGTGATACGATCGTATGATTAAAGTAACGAGTGAATATAACATCAAATGATGTCGATTATAATGGTTTACTGCTTTATTAGCACACATTCTATCACGTGATACGATCGTATGATTAAAGTTACGAGTGAATATAACATCAAATGATGTCGAATATGATAATGCACTGTGACATTGGCACTTATTGTATCACGTGATACGATCGTATGATTAAAGTTACGAGTGTATACACTATTAAATGATGTCGAATATGATAGTGCACCAAATCATTAGCACTTATTGTATCATGTGATGCAATCGTATGATTAAAGTTACAAGTGACTATAACATCAAATGATGTCGATTATAATAGTGTACTGCATTATTAGCACACATTGTATCATGTGATGCGATCGTATGATTAAAGTAACGAGTGAATATAACATCAAATGATGTCGAATATGATAATGCACCGTGACATTGGCACATATTGTATCAAGTGATACGATCGTATGATTAAAGTCACGAGTAAATATAACATCAAATGATGTCGAATATAATAATGCACCGTTACATGGGCACTTATTGTATCACGTGATACGATCGTATGATTAAAGTTACGAGTGTATACACTAATAAATGATGTCGAATATGATAGTGCACCAAATCATTAGCACTTATTGTATCATGTGATGCGATCGTATGATCAAAGTTACAAGAGAATGTAACATCAAAAGATGTCAATTTTGATAGTGTACCGCATCATTGGCACTCATTATATCACGTGATAGGATCGTATGATTAAAGTAACGAGTGAATATAACATCAAATGATGTCGAATATGATAATGCACCGTGACATTGGCACATATTGTATCACGTGATACGATCGTATGATTAAAGTCACGAGTAAATATAACATCAAATGATGTCGAATATAATAATGCACCGTGACATGGGCACTTATTGTATCACGTGATACGATCGTATGATTAAAGTTACGAGTGTATACACTAATAAATGATGTCGAATATGATAGTGCACCAAATCATTAGCACTTATTGTATCATGTGATGCGATCGTATGATTAAAGTCACGAGTGAATATAGCATCAAATGATGTCGAATATGATAACGAACCGTGACATTGGTACTTATTGTATCACGTGATACGATCGTATGATCAAAGTTACAAGAGAATATAACATCAAATGATGTCGATTATCATAGTGTACCGCATTATTAGCACATATTGTATCACGTGATACGATCGTATGATTAAAGTTACGAGTGAATATAACATCAAATGATGTCGAATATGATAATGCACCGTGACATTGGCACTCATTGTATCACGTGATACGATCGTATGATTAAAGTCACGAGTGAATATAACATCAAATGATGTCGATTATGATAGTGTTCCGTATCATAAGCACTCATTGTATCACGTGATACGATCGTATGATGAAAGTTACGAGTGAATATAACATCAAATGATGTCGATTATGATAGTGTTCCGTATCACAAGCAATCATTGTATCACGTGATGCGATCGTATGATTAAAGTTACAATTGAATATAACATCAAACGATGTCGATTATAATCGTATACCGCTTTATTAGCATACATTGTATCACGTGATGCGATCGTATGATTAAAGTAACGAGTAAATATAACATCAAATGATGTCGAATATAATAATGCACCGTTACATGGGCACTTATTGTATCACGTGATACGATCGTATGATTAAAGTTACGAGTGTATACACTAATAAATGATGTCGAATATGATAGTGCACCAAATCATTAGCACTTATTGTATCATGTGATGCAATCGTATGATTAAAGTTACAAGTGACTATAACATCAAATGATGTCGATTATAATAGTGTACTGCATTATTAGCACACATTGTATCATGTGATGCGATCGTTTGATTAAAGTAACGAGTAAATATAACATCAAATGATGTCGAATATAATAATGCACCGTTACATGGGCACTTATTGTATCACGTGATACGATCGTATGATTAAAGTTACGAGCGTATACACTAATAAATGATGTCGAATATGATAGTGCACCAAATCATTAGCACTTATTGTATCATGTGATGCGATCGTATGATCAAAGTTACAAGAGAATGTAACATCAAAAGATGTCAATTTTGATAGTGTACCGCATCATTGGCACTCATTATATCACGTGATAGGATCGTATGATTAAAGTAACGAGTGAATATAACATCAAATGATGTCGAATATGATAATGCACTGTGACATTGGCACATATTGTATCACGTGATACGATCGTATGATTAAAGTCACGAGTAAATATAACATCAAATGATGTCGAATATAATAATGCACCGTGACATGGGCACTTATTGTATCACGTGATACGATCGTATGATTAAAGTTACGAGTGTATACACTAATAAATGATGTCGAATATGATAGTGCACCAAATCATTAGCACTTATTGTATCATGTGATGCGATCGTATGATCAAAGTTACAAGAGAATGTAACATCAAAAGATGTCAATTTTGATAGTGTACCGCATCATTGGCACTCATTATATCACGTGATAGGATCGTATGATTAAAGTACCGAGTGAATATAACATCAAATGATGTCGAATATGATAATGCACCGTGACATTGGCACATATTGTATCACGTGATACGATCGTATGATTAAAGTCACGAGTAAATATAACATCAAATGATGTCGAATATAATAATGCACCGTGACATGGGCACTTATTGTATCACGTGATACGATCGTATGATTAAAGTTACGAGTGTATACACTAATAAATGATGTCGAATATGATAGTGCACCAAATCATTAGCACTTATTGTATCATGTGATGCGATCGTATGATTAAAGTCACGAGTGAATATAGCATCAAATGATGTCGAATATGATAACGAACCGTGACATTGGTACTTATTGTATCACGTGATACGATCGTATGATCAAAGTTACAAGAGAATATAACATCAAATGATGTCGATTATCATAGTGTACCGCATTATTAGCACATATTGTATCACGTGATACGATCGTATGATTAAAGTTACGAGTGAATATAACATCAAATAATGTCGAATATGATAATGCACCGTGACATTGGCACTCATTGTATCACGTGATACGATCGTATGATTAAAGTCACGAGTGAATATAACATCAAATGATGTCGATTATGATAGTGTTCCGTATCATAAGCACTCATTGTATCACGTGATACGATCGTATGATGAAAGTTACGAGTGAATATAACATCAAATGATGTCGATTATGATAGTGTTCCGTATCATAAGCAATCATTGTATCACGTGATGCGATCGTATGATTAAAGTTACAATTGAATATAACATCAAACGATGTCGATTATAATCGTATACCGCTTTATTAGCATACATTGTATCACGTGATGCGATCGTATGATTAAAGTAACGAGTAAATATAACATCAAATGATGTCGAATATAATAATGCACCGTTACATGGGCACTTATTGTATCACGTGATACGATCGTATGATTAAAGTTACGAGTGTATACACTAATAAATGATGTCGAATATGATAGTGCACCAAATCATTAGCACTTATTGTATCATGTGATGCAATCGTATGATTAAAGTTACAAGTGACTATAACATCAAATGATGTCGATTATAATAGTGTACTGCATTATTAGCACACATTGTATCATGTGATGCGATCGTATGATTAAAGTAACGAGTAAATATAACATCAAATGATGTCGAATATAATAATGCACCGTTACATGGGCACTTATTGTATCACGTGATACGATCGTATGATTAAAGTTACGAGTGTATACACTAATAAATGATGTCGAATATGATAGTGCACCAAATCATTAGCACTTATTGTATCATGTGATGCGATCGTATGATCAAAGTTACAAGAGAATGTAACATCAAAAGATGTCAATTTTGATAGTGTACCGCATCATTGGCACTCATTATATCACGTGATAGGATCGTATGATTAAAGTAACGAGTGAATATAACATCAAATGATGTCGAATATGATAATGCACTGTGACATTGGCACATATTGTATCACGTGATACGATCGTATGATTAAAGTCACGAGTAAATATAACATCAAATGATGTCGAATATAATAATGCACCGTGACATGGGCACTTATTGTATCACGTGATACGATCGTATGATTAAAGTTACGAGTGTATACACTAATAAATGATGTCGAATATGATAGTGCACCAAATCATTAGCACTTATTGTATCATGTGATGCGATCGTATGATCAAAGTTACAAGAGAATATAACATCAAATGATGTCGATTATCATAGTGTACCGCATTATTAGCACATATTGTATCACGTGATACGATCGTATGATCAAAGTTACGAGTGAATATAACATCAAATGATGTCGATTATGATAGTGTTCCGTATCATAAGCAACCATTGTATCACGTGATGCGATCGTATGATTAAAGTTACAATTGAATATAACATCAAATGATGTCGATTATAATGGTATACCGCTTTATTAGCATACATTGTATCACGTGATACGATCGCATGATTAAAGTTACGAGTGAATATAACATCAAATGATGTCGAATATGATAATGCACCGTGACATTGGCACTTATTGTTTCACGTGATACGATCTTATGATTAAAGTTACGAGTGTATACACCATTAAATGATGTCGAATATGATAGTGTGTCGTAGCATTGACACTCATTGTATCACGCGATTCGATCACATGATTAAAGTTACGAGTGAATATAAAATCAAATAATGTCAAATATGAAAGTGTACCGTATTAATATCACACATTGTATCACGTGATACGATCGTATGATTAAAGTTACAGGTGTATATAACATCAAATTATGTTGATTATATTAGTGTACCGCATCATTAGCACACATTGTATCACATGATACGATCGTATGATTAAAGTAACGAGTGAATATAACATCAAATGATGTCGAATATGATAATGCACCGTGACATTGGCACTCATTGTATCACGTGATACGATCGTATGATTAAAGTCACGAGTGAATATAACATCAAATGATGTCGTTTATGATAGTGTTCCGTATCATAAGCACTCATTGTATCACGTGATACGATCGTATGATTAAAGTTACGAGTGAATATAACATCAAATGATGTCGATTATGATAGTGTTCCGTATCATAAGCAATCATTGTATCACGTGATGCGATCGTATGATTAAAGTTACAATTGAATATAACATCAAATGATGTCGATTATAATCGTATACCGCTTTATTAGCATACATTGTATCACGTGATGCGATCGTATGATTAAAGTAACGAGTAAATATAACATCAAATGATGTCGAATATAATAATGCACCGTTACATGGGCACTTATTGTATCACGTGATACGATCGTATGATTAAAGTTACGAGTGTATACACTATTAAATGATGTCGAATATGATAGTGCACCAAATCATTAGCACTTATTGTATCATGTGATGCAATCGTATGATTAAAGTTACAAGTGACTATAACATCAAATGATGTCGATTATAATAGTGTACTGCATTATTAGCACACATTGTATTATGTGATGCGATCGTATGATTAAAGTAACGAGTGAATATAACATCAAATGATGTCGAATATGATAATGCACCGTGACATTGGCACATATTGTATCACGTGATACGATCGTATGATTAAAGTCACGAGTAAATATAACATCAAATGATGTCGAATATAATAATGCACCGTTACATGGGCACTTATTGTATCACGTGATACGATCGTATGATTAAAGTTACGAGTGTATACACTAATAAATGATGTCGAATATGATAGTGCACCAAATTATTAGCACTTATTGTATCATGTGATGCGATCGTATGATCAAAGTTACAAGAGAATGTAACATCAAAAGATGTCAATTTTGATAGTGTACCGCATCATTGGCACTCATTATATCACGTGATAGGATCGTATGATTAAAGTAACGCGTGAATATAACATCAAATGATGTCGAATATGATAATGCACCGTGACATTGGCACATATTGTATCACGTGATACGATCGTATGATGAAAGTTACGAGTGAATATAACATCAAATGATGTCGATTATGATAGTGTTCCGTATCATAAGCAATCATTGTATCACGTGATGCGATCGTATGATTAAAGTCACGAGTAAATATAACATCAAATGATGTCGAATATAATAATGCACCGTGACATGGGCACTTATTGTATCACGTGATAGGATCGTATGATTAAAGTTACGAGTGTATACACTAATAAATGATGTCGAATATGATAGTGCACCAAATCATTAGCACTTATTGTATCATGTGATGCGATCGTATGATTAAAGTCACGAGTGAATATAGCATTAAATGATGTCGAATATGATAACGAACCGTGACATTGGTACTTATTGTATCACGTGATACGATCGTATGATCAAAGTTACAAGAGAATATAACATCAAATGATGTCGATTATCATAGTGTACCGCATTATTAGCACATATTGTATCACGTGATACGATCGTATGATTAAAGTTACGAGTGAATATAACATCAAATGATGTCGAATATGATAATGCACCGTGACATTGGCACTCATTGTATCACGTGATACGATCGTATGATTAAAGTCACGAGTGAATATAACATCAAATGATGTCGATTATGATAGTGTTCCGTATCATAAGCACTCATTGTATCACGTGATACGATCGTATGATGAAAGTTACGAGTGAATATAACATCAAATGATGTCGATTATGATAGTGTTCCGTATCATAAGCAATCATTGTATCACGTGATGCGATCGTATGATTAAAGTTACAATTGAATATAACATCAAATGATGTCGATTATAATAGTGTACTGCATTATTAGCACACATTGTATCATGTGATGCGATCGTATGATTAAAGTAACGAGTAAATATAACATCAAATGATGTCGAATATAATAATGCACCGTTACATGGGCACTTATTGTATCACGTGATACGATCGTATGATTAAAGTTACGAGTGTATACACTAATAAATGATGTCAAATATGATAGTGCACCAAATCATTAGCACTTATTGTATCATGTGATGCGATCGTATGATCAAAGTTACAAGAGAATGTAACATCAAAAGATGTCCATTTTGATAGTGTACCGCATCATTGGCACTCATTATATCACGTGATAGGATCGTATGATTAAAGTAACGAGTGAATATAACATCAAATGATGTCGAATATGATAATGCAGTGTGACATTGGCACATATTGTATCACGTGATGCGATCGTATGATTAAAGTCACGAGTAAATATAACATCAAATGATGTCGAATATAATAATGCACCGTGACATGGGCACTTATTGTATCACGTGATACGATCGTATGATTAAAGTTACGAGTGTATACACTAATAAATGATGTCGAATATGATAGTGCACCAAATCATTAGCACTTATTGTATCATGTGATGCGATCGTATGATCAAAGTTACAAGAGAATATAACATCAAATGATGTCGATTATCATAGTGTACCGCATTATTAGCACATATTGTATCACGTGATACGATCGTATGATCAAAGTTACGAGTGAATATAACATCAAATGATGTCGATTATGATAGTGTTCCGTATCATAAGCAATCATTGTATCACGTGATGCGATCGTATGATTAAAGTTACAATTGAATATAACATCAAATGATGTCGATTATAATGGTATACCGCTTTATTAGCATACATTGTATCACGTGATACGATCGCATGATTAAAGTTACGAGTGAATATAACATCAAATGATGTCGAATATGATAATGCACCGTGACATTGGCACTTATTGTTTCACGTGATACGATCTTATGATTAAAGTTACGAGTGTATACACCATTAAATGATGTCGAATATGATAGTGTGTCGTAGCATTTACACACATTGTATTAGGCGATTCGATCACATGATTAAAGTTACGAGTGAATATAACATCAAATGATGTCGAATATGATAATGAACCGTGACATTGGCACTTATTGTATCACGTGATACGATCGTATGAATAAAGTTACAGGTGAATATAACATCAAATGATGTTGATTATGATAGTGTTCCGTATCATAAGCAATCATTGTATCACGTGATGCGATCGTATAATTAAAGTTACGAGTAAATATAACATCAAATAATGTCAAATATGAAAGTGTACCGCATCATTAGCACACATTGTATCACGTGATACGATCGTATGATTAAAGTAACGAGTGAATATAACATCAAATGATGTCGATTATAATGGTTTACTGCTTTATTAGCACACATTCTATCACGTGATACGATCGTATGATTAAAGTTACGAGTGAATATAACATCAAATGATGTCGAATATGATAATGCACTGTGACATTGGCACTTATTGTATCACGTGATACGATCGTATGATTAAAGTTACGAGTGTATACACTATTAAATGATGTCGAATATGATAGTGCACCAAATCATTAGCACTTATTGTATCATGTGATGCAATCGTATGATTAAAGTTACAAGTGACTATAACATCAAATGATGTCGATTATAATAGTGTACTGCATTATTAGCACACATTGTATCATGTGATGCGATCGTATGATTAAAGTAACGAGTGAATATAACATCAAATGATGTCGAATATGATAATGCACCGTGACATTGGCACATATTGTATCAAGTGATACGATCGTATGATTAAAGTCACGAGTAAATATAACATCAAATGATGTCGAATATAATAATGCACCGTTACATGGGCACTTATTGTATCACGTGATACGATCGTATGATTAAAGTTACGAGTGTATACACTAATAAATGATGTCGAATATGATAGTGCACCAAATCATTAGCACTTATTGTATCATGTGATGCGATCGTATGATCAAAGTTACAAGAGAATGTAACATCAAAAGATGTCAATTTTGATAGTGTACCGCATCATTGGCACTCATTATATCACGTGATAGGATCGTATGATTAAAGTAACGAGTGAATATAACATCAAATGATGTCGAATATGATAATGCACCGTGACATTGGCACATATTGTATCACGTGATACGATCGTATGATTAAAGTCACGAGTAAATATAACATCAAATGATGTCGAATATAATAATGCACCGTGACATGGGCACTTATTGTATCACGTGATACGATCGTATGATTAAAGTTACGAGTGTATACACTAATAAATGATGTCGAATATGATAGTGCACCAAATCATTAGCACTTATTGTATCATGTGATGCGATCGTATGATTAAAGTCACGAGTGAATATAACATCAAATGATGTCGAATATGATAACGAACCGTGACATTGGTACTTATTGTATCACGTGATACGATCGTATGATCAAAGTTACAAGAGAATATAACATCAAATGATGTCGATTATCATAGTGTACCGCATTATTAGCACATATTGTATCACGTGATACGATCGTATGATTAAAGTTACGAGTGAATATAACATCAAATGATGTCGAATATGATAATGCACCGTGACATTGGCACTCATTGTATCACGTGATACGATCGTATGATTAAAGTCACGAGTGAATATAACATCAAATGATGTCGATTATGATAGTGTTCCGTATCATAAGCACTCATTTATCACGTGATACGATCGTATGATGAAAGTTACGAGTGAATATAACATCAAATGATGTCGATTATGATAGTGTTCCGTATCATAAGCAATCATTGTATCACGTGATGCGATCGTATGATTAAAGTTACAATTGAATATAACATCAAATGATGTCGATTATAATCGTATACCGCTTTATTAGCATACATTGTATCACGTGATGCGATCGTATGATTAAAGTAACGAGTAAATATAACATCAAATGATGTCGAATATAATAATGCACCGTTACATGGGCACTTATTGTATCACGTGATACGATCGTATGATTAAAGTTACGAGTGTATACACTAATAAATGATGTCGAATATGATAGTGCACCAAATCATTAGCACTTATTGTATCATGTGATGCAATCGTATGATTAAAGTTACAAGTGACTATAACATCAAATGATGTCGATTATAATAGTGTACTGCATTATTAGCACACATTGTATCATGTGATGCGATCGTTTGATTAAAGTAACGAGTAAATATAACATCAAATGATGTCGAATATAATAATGCACCGTTACATGGGCACTTATTGTATCACGTGATACGATCGTATGATTAAAGTTACGAGTGTATACACTAATAAATGATGTCGAATATGATAGTGCACCAAATCATTAGCACTTATTGTATCATGTGATGCGATCGTATGATCAAAGTTACAAGAGAATGTAACATCAAAAGATGTCAATTTTGATAGTGTACCGCATCATTGGCACTCATTATATCACGTGATAGGATCGTATGATTAAAGTAACGAGTGAATATAACATCAAATGATGTCGAATATGATAATGCAGTGTGACATTGGCACATATTGTATCACGTGATACGATCGTATGATTAAAGTCACGAGTAAATATAACATCAAATGATGTCGAATATAATAATGCACCGTGACATGGGCACTTATTGTATCACGTGATACGATCGTATGATTAAAGTTACGAGTGTATACACTAATAAATGATGTCGAATATGATAGTGCACCAAATCATTAGCACTTATTGTATCATGTGATGCGATCGTATGATCAAAGTTACAAGAGAATATAACATCAAATGATGTCGATTATCATAGTGTACCGCATTATAAGCACATATTGTATCACGTGATACGATCGTATGATCAAAGTTACGAGTGAATATAACATCAAATGATGTCGATTATGATAGTGTTCCGTATCATAAGCAACCATTGTATCACGTGATGCGATCGTATGATTAAAGTTACAATTGAATATAACATCAAATGATGTCGATTATAATGGTATACCGCTTTATTAGCATACATTGTATCACGTGATACGATCGCATGATTAAAGTTACGAGTGAATATAACATCAAATGATGTCGAATATGATAATGCACCGTGACATTGGCACTTATTGTTTCACGTGATACGATCTTATGATTAAAGTTACGAGTGTATACACCATTAAATGATGTCGAATATGATAGTGTGTCGTAGCATTGACACTCATTGTATCACGCGATTCGATCACATGATTAAAGTTACGAGTGAATATAAAATCAAATAATGTCAAATATGAAAGTGTACCGTATTAATATCACACATTGTATCACGTGATACGATCGTATGATTAAAGTTACAGGTGTATATAACATCAAATTATGTTGATTATATTAGTGTACCGCATCATTAGCACACATTGTATCACATGATACGATCGTATGATTAAAGTAACGAGTGAATATAACATCAAATGATGTCGAATATGATAAGGCACCGTGGCATTGGCACTTATTGTATCACGTGATACGATCGTATGATTAAAGTTACGAGTGAATATAGCATCAATTGATGTCGAATATGATAATGAACCGTGACATTGGCACTTATTGTATCACGTGATACGATCGTATGAATAAAGTTACAGGTGAATATAACATCAAATGATGTCGAATTTAATAGTGTACCGCATCATTAGCACACATTGTATCACGTGATACGATCGTATGATTAAAGTTACGAGTGTCTACACTAATAAATGATGTCGAATATGATAGTGCACCAAATTATTAGCACTTATTGTATCATGTGATGCGATCGTATGATCAAAGTTACAAGAGAATGTAACATCAAATGATGTCGAATATGATAATGCACCGTGACATTGGCACTCATTGTATCACGTGATACGATCGTATGATTAAAGTCACGAGTGAATATAACATCAAATGATGTCGATTATGATAGTGTTCCGTATCATAAGCACTCATTGTATCACGTGATACGATCGTATGATGAAAGTTACGAGTGAATATAACATCAAATGATGTCGATTATGATAGTGTTCCGTATCATAAGCAATCATTGTATCACGTGATGCGATCGTATGATTAAAGTTACAATTGAATATAACATCAAATGATGTCGATTATAATAGTGTACTGCATTAATAGCACACATTGTATCATGTGATGCGATCGTATGATTAAAGTAACGAGTAAATATAACATCAAATGATGTCGAATATAATAATGCACCGTTACATGGGCACTTATTGTATCACGTGATACGATCGTATGATTAAAGTTACGAGTGTATACACTAATAAATGATGTCAAATATGATAGTGCACCAAATCATTAGCACTTATTGTATCATGTGATGCGATCGTATGATCAAAGTTACAAGAGAATGTAACATCAAAAGATGTCTATTTTGATAGTGTACCGCATCATTGGCACTCATTATATCACGTGATAGGATCGTATGATTAAAGTAACGAGTGAATATAACATCAAATGATGTCGAATATGATAATGCAGTGTGACATTGGCACATATTGTATCACGTGATACGATCGTATGATTAAAGTCACGAGTAAATATAACATCAAATGATGTCGAATATAATAATGCACCGTGACATGGGCACTTATTGTATCACGTGATACGATCGTATGATTAAAGTTACGAGTGTATACACTAATAAATGATGTCGAATATGATAGTGCACCAAATCATTAGCACTTATTGTATCATGTGATGCGATCGTATGATCAAAGTTACAAGAGAATATAACATCAAATGATGTCGATTATCATAGTGTACCGCATTATTAGCACATATTGTATCACGTGATACGATCGTATGATCAAAGTTACGAGTGAATATAACATCAAATGATGTCGATTATGATAGTGTTCCGTATCATAAGCAATCATTGTATCACGTGATGCGATCGTATGATTAAAGTTACAATTGAATATAACATCAAATGATGTTGATTATGATAGTGTTCCGTATCATAAGCAATCATTGTATCACGTGATGCGATCGTATAATTAAAGTTACGAGTAAATATAACATCAAATAATGTCAAATATGAAAGTGTACCGCATCATTAGCACACATTGTATCACGTGATACGATCGTATGATTAAAGTAACGAGTGAATATAACATCAAATGATGTCGATTATAATGGTTTACTGCTTTATTAGCACACATTCTATCACGTGATACGATCGTATGATTAAAGTTACGAGTGAATATAACATCAAATGATGTCGAATATGATAATGCACTGTGACATTGGCACTTATTGTATCACGTGATATGATCGTATGATTAAAGTTACGAGTGTATACACTATTAAATGATGTCGAATATGATAGTGCACCAAATCATTAGCACTTATTGTATCATGTGATGCAATCGTATGATTAAAGTTACAAGTGACTATAACATCAAATGATGTCGATTATAATAGTGTACTGCATTATTAGCACACATTGTATCATGTGATGCGATCGTATGATTAAAGTAACGAGTGAATATAACATCAAATGATGTCGAATATGATAATGCACCGTGACATTGGCACATATTGTATCAAGTGATACGATCGTATGATTAAAGTCACGAGTAAATATAACATCAAATGATGTCGAATATAATAATGCACCGTTACATGGGCACTTATTGTATCACGTGATACGATCGTATGATTAAAGTTACGAGTGTATACACTAATAAATGATGTCGAATATGATAGTGCACCAAATCATTAGCACTTATTGTATCATGTGATGCGATCGTATGATCAAAGTTACAAGAGAATGTAACATCAAAAGATGTCAATTTTGATAGTGTACCGCATCATTGGCACTCATTATATCACGTGATAGGATCGTATGATTAAAGTAACGAGTGAATATAACATCAAATGATGTCGAATATGATAATGCACCGTGACATTGGCACATATTGTATCACGTGATACGATCGTATGATTAAAGTCACGAGTAAATATAACATCAAATGATGTCGAATATAATAATGCACCGTGACATGGGCACTTATTGTATCACGTGATACGATCGTATGATTAAAGTTACGAGTGTATACACTAATAAATGATGTCGAATATGATAGTGCACCAAATCATTAGCACTTATTGTATCATGTGATGCGATCGTATGATTAAAGTCACGAGTGAATATAGCATCAAATGATGTCGAATATGATAACGAACCGTGACATTGGTACTTATTGTATCACGTGATACGATCGTATGATCAAAGTTACAAGAGAATATAACATCAAATGATGTCGATTATCATAGTGTACCGCATTATTAGCACATATTGTATCACGTGATACGATCGTATGATTAAAGTTACGAGTGAATATAACATCAAATGATGTCGAATATGATAATGCACCGTGACATTGGCACTCATTGTATCACGTGATACGATCGTATGATTAAAGTCACGAGTGAATATAACATCAAATGATGTCGATTATGATAGTGTTCCGTATCATAAGCACTCATTGTATCACGTGATACGATCGTATGATGAAAGTTACGAGTGAATATAACATCAAATGATGTCGATTATGATAGTGTTCCGTATCACAAGCAATCATTGTATCACGTGATGCGATCGTATGATTAAAGTTACAATTGAATATAACATCAAACGATGTCGATTATAATCGTATACCGCTTTATTAGCATACATTGTATCACGTGATGCGATCGTATGATTAAAGTAACGAGTAAATATAACATCAAATGATGTCGAATATAATAATGCACCGTTACATGGGCACTTATTGTATCACGTGATACGATCGTATGATTAAAGTTACGAGTGTATACACTAATAAATGATGTCGAATATGATAGTGCACCAAATCATTAGCACTTATTGTATCATGTGATGCAATCGTATGATTAAAGTTACAAGTGACTATAACATCAAATGATGTCGATTATAATAGTGTACTGCATTATTAGCACACATTGTATCATGTGATGCGATCGTATGATTAAAGTAACGAGTAAATATAACATCAAATGATGTCGAATATAATAATGCACCGTTACATGGGCACTTATTGTATCACGTGATACGATCGTATGATTAAAGTTACGAGTGTATACACTAATAAATGATGTCGAATATGATAGTGCACCAAATCATTAGCACTTATTGTATCATGTGATGCGATCGTATGATCAAAGTTACAAGAGAATGTAACATCAAAAGATGTCAATTTTGATAGTGTACCGCATCATTGGCACTCATTATATCACGTGATAGGATCGTATGATTAAAGTAACGAGTGAATATAACATCAAATGATGTCGAATATGATAATGCACTGTGACATTGGCACATATTGTATCACGTGATACGATCGTATGATTAAAGTCACGAGTAAATATAACATCAAATGATGTCGAATATAATAATGCACCGTGACATGGGCACTTATTGTATCACGTGATACGATCGTATGATTAAAGTTACGAGTGTATACACTAATAAATGATGTCGAATATGATAGTGCACCAAATCATTAGCACTTATTGTATCATGTGATGCGATCGTATGATCAAAGTTACAAGAGAATGTAACATCAAAAGATGTCAATTTTGATAGTGTACCGCATCATTGGCACTCATTATATCACGTGATAGGATCGTATGATTAAAGTACCGAGTGAATATAACATCAAATGATGTCGAATATGATAATGCACCGTGACATTGGCACATATTGTATCACGTGATACGATCGTATGATTAAAGTCACGAGTAAATATAACATCAAATGATGTCGAATATAATAATGCACCGTGACATGGGCACTTATTGTATCACGTGATACGATCGTATGATTAAAGTTACGAGTGTATACACTAATAAATGATGTCGAATATGATAGTGCACCAAATCATTAGCACTTATTGTATCATGTGATGCGATCGTATGATTAAAGTCACGAGTGAATATAGCATCAAATGATGTCGAATATGATAACGAACCGTGACATTGGTACTTATTGTATCACGTGATACGATCGTATGATCAAAGTTACAAGAGAATATAACATCAAATGATGTCGATTATCATAGTGTACCGCATTATTAGCACATATTGTATCACGTGATACGATCGTATGATTAAAGTTACGAGTGAATATAACATCAAATAATGTCGAATATGATAATGCACCGTGACATTGGCACTCATTGTATCACGTGATACGATCGTATGATTAAAGTCACGAGTGAATATAACATCAAATGATGTCGATTATGATAGTGTTCCGTATCATAAGCACTCATTGTATCACGTGATACGATCGTATGATGAAAGTTACGAGTGAATATAACATCAAATGATGTCGATTATGATAGTGTTCCGTATCATAAGCAATCATTGTATCACGTGATGCGATCGTATGATTAAAGTTACAATTGAATATAACATCAAACGATGTCGATTATAATCGTATACCGCTTTATTAGCATACATTGTATCACGTGATGCGATCGTATGATTAAAGTAACGAGTAAATATAACATCAAATGATGTCGAATATAATAATGCACCGTTACATGGGCACTTATTGTATCACGTGATACGATCGTATGATTAAAGTTACGAGTGTATACACTAATAAATGATGTCGAATATGATAGTGCACCAAATCATTAGCACTTATTGTATCATGTGATGCAATCGTATGATTAAAGTTACAAGTGACTATAACATCAAATGATGTCGATTATAATAGTGTACTGCATTATTAGCACACATTGTATCATGTGATGCGATCGTTTGATTAAAGTAACGAGTAAATATAACATCAAATGATGTCGAATATAATAATGCACCGTTACATGGGCACTTATTGTATCACGTGATACGATCGTATGATTAAAGTTACGAGTGTATACACTAATAAATGATGTCGAATATGATAGTGCACCAAATCATTAGCACTTATTGTATCATGTGATGCGATCGTATGATCAAAGTTACAAGAGAATGTAACATCAAAAGATGTCAATTTTGATAGTGTACCGCATCATTGGCACTCATTATATCACGTGATAGGATCGTATGATTAAAGTAACGAGTGAATATAACATCAAATGATGTCGAATATGATAATGCACTGTGACATTGGCACATATTGTATCACGTGATACGATCGTATGATTAAAGTCACGAGTAAATATAACATCAAATGATGTCGAATATAATAATGCACCGTGACATGGGCACTTATTGTATCACGTGATACGATCGTATGATTAAAGTTACGAGTGTATACACTAATAAATGATGTCGAATATGATAGTGCACCAAATCATTAGCACTTATTGTATCATGTGATGCGATCGTATGATCAAAGTTACAAGAGAATATAACATCAAATGATGTCGATTATCATAGTGTACCGCATTATTAGCACATATTGTATCACGTGATACGATCGTATGATCAAAGTTACGAGTGAATATAACATCAAATGATGTCGATTATGATAGTGTTCCGTATCATAAGCAACCATTGTATCACGTGATGCGATCGTATGATTAAAGTTACAATTGAATATAACATCAAATGATGTCGATTATAATGGTATACCGCTTTATTAGCATACATTGTATCACGTGATACGATCGCATGATTAAAGTTACGAGTGAATATAACATCAAATGATGTCGAATATGATAATGCACCGTGACATTGGCACTTATTGTTTCACGTGATACGATCTTATGATTAAAGTTACGAGTGTATACACCATTAAATGATGTCGAATATGATAGTGTGTCGTAGCATTGACACTCATTGTATCACGCGATTCGATCACATGATTAAAGTTACGAGTGAATATAAAATCAAATAATGTCAAATATGAAAGTGTACCGTATTAATATCACACATTGTATCACGTGATACGATCGTATGATTAAAGTTACAGGTGTATATAACATCAAATTATGTTGATTATATTAGTGTACCGCATCATTAGCACACATTGTATCACATGATACGATCGTATGATTAAAGTAACGAGTGAATATAACATCAAATGATGTCGAATATGATAATGCACCGTGACATTGGCACTCATTGTATCACGTGATACGATCGTATGATTAAAGTCACGAGTGAATATAACATCAAATGATGTCGTTTATGATAGTGTTCCGTATCATAAGCACTCATTGTATCACGTGATACGATCGTATGATGAAAGTTACGAGTGAATATAACATCAAATGATGTCGATTATGATAGTGTTCCGTATCATAAGCAATCATTGTATCACGTGATGCGATCGTATGATTAAAGTTACAATTGAATATAACATCAAATGATGTCGATTATAATCGTATACCGCTTTATTAGCATACATTGTATCACGTGATGCGATCGTATGATTAAAGTAACGAGTAAATATAACATCAAATGATGTCGAATATAATAATGCACCGTTACATGGGCACTTATTGTATCACGTGATACGATCGTATGATTAAAGTTACGAGTGTATACACTATTAAATGATGTCGAATATGATAGTGCACCAAATCATTAGCACTTATTGTATCATGTGATGCAATCGTATGATTAAAGTTACAAGTGACTATAACATCAAATGATGTCGATTATAATAGTGTACTGCATTATTAGCACACATTGTATTATGTGATGCGATCGTATGATTAAAGTAACGAGTGAATATAACATCAAATGATGTCGAATATGATAATGCACCGTGACATTGGCACATATTGTATCACGTGATACGATCGTATGATTAAAGTCACGAGTAAATATAACATCAAATGATGTCGAATATAATAATGCACCGTTACATGGGCACTTATTGTATCACGTGATACGATCGTATGATTAAAGTTACGAGTGTATACACTAATAAATGATGTCGAATATGATAGTGCACCAAATTATTAGCACTTATTGTATCATGTGATGCGATCGTATGATCAAAGTTACAAGAGAATGTAACATCAAAAGATGTCAATTTTGATAGTGTACCGCATCATTGGCACTCATTATATCACGTGATAGGATCGTATGATTAAAGTAACGCGTGAATATAACATCAAATGATGTCGAATATGATAATGCACCGTGACATTGGCACATATTGTATCACGTGATACGATCGTATGATGAAAGTTACGAGTGAATATAACATCAAATGATGTCGATTATGATAGTGTTCCGTATCATAAGCAATCATTGTATCACGTGATGCGATCGTATGATTAAAGTAACGAGTAAATATAACATCAAATGATGTCGAATATAATAATGCACCGTTACATGGGCACTTATTGTATCACGTGATACGATCGTATGATTAAAGTTACGAGTGTATACACTAATAAATGATGTCGAATATGATAGTGCACCAAATCATTAGCACTTATTGTATCATGTGATGCAATCGTATGATTAAAGTTACAAGTGACTATAACATCAAATGATGTCGATTATAATAGTGTACTGCATTATTAGCACACATTGTATCACGTGATACGATCGTATGATTAAAGTCACGAGTAAATATAACATCAAATGATGTCGAATATAATAATGCACCGTTACATGGGCACTTATTGTATCACGTGATACGATCGTATGATTAAAGTTACGAGTGTATACACTAATAAATGATGTCGAATATGATAGTGCACCAAATCATTAGCACTTATTGTATCATGTGATGCGATCGTATGATCAAAGTTACAAGAGAATGTAACATCAAAAGATGTCAATTTTGATAGTGTACCGCATCATTGGCACTCATTATATCACGTGATAGGATCGTATGATTAAAGTAACGCGTGAATATAACATCAAATGATGTCGAATATGATAATGCACCGTGACATTGGCACATATTGTATCACGTGATACGATCGTATGATGAAAGTTACGAGTGAATATAACATCAAATGATGTCGATTATGATAGTGTTCCGTATCATAAGCAATCATTGTATCACGTGATGCGATCGTATGATTAAAGTCACGAGTAAATATAACATCAAATGATGTCGAATATAATAATGCACCGTGACATGGGCACTTATTGTATCACGTGATAGGATCGTATGATTAAAGTTACGAGTGTATACACTAATAAATGATGTCGAATATGATAGTGCACCAAATCATTAGCACTTATTGTATCATGTGATGCGATCGTATGATTAAAGTCACGAGTGAATATAGCATTAAATGATGTCGAATATGATAACGAACCGTGACATTGGTACTTATTGTATCACGTGATACGATCGTATGATCAAAGTTACAAGAGAATATAACATCAAATGATGTCGATTATCATAGTGTACCGCATTATTAGCACATATTGTATCACGTGATACGATCGTATGATTAAAGTTACGAGTGAATATAACATCAAATGATGTCGAATATGATAATGCACCGTGACATTGGCACTCATTGTATCACGTGATACGATCGTATGATTAAAGTCACGAGTGAATATAACATCAAATGATGTCGATTATGATAGTGTTCCGTATCATAAGCACTCATTGTATCACGTGATACGATCGTATGATGAAAGTTACGAGTGAATATAACATCAAATGATGTCGATTATGATAGTGTTCCGTATCATAAGCAATCATTGTATCACGTGATGCGATCGTATGATTAAAGTTACAATTGAATATAACATCAAATGATGTCGATTATAATAGTGTACTGCATTATTAGCACACATTGTATCATGTGATGCGATCGTATGATTAAAGTAACGAGTAAATATAACATCAAATGATGTCGAATATAATAATGCACCGTTACATGGGCACTTATTGTATCACGTGATACGATCGTATGATTAAAGTTACGAGTGTATACACTAATAAATGATGTCAAATATGATAGTGCACCAAATCATTAGCACTTATTGTATCATGTGATGCGATCGTATGATCAAAGTTACAAGAGAATGTAACATCAAAAGATGTCCATTTTGATAGTGTACCGCATCATTGGCACTCATTATATCACGTGATAGGATCGTATGATTAAAGTAACGAGTGAATATAACATCAAATGATGTCGAATATGATAATGCAGTGTGACATTGGCACATATTGTATCACGTGATGCGATCGTATGATTAAAGTCACGAGTAAATATAACATCAAATGATGTCGAATATAATAATGCACCGTGACATGGGCACTTATTGTATCACGTGATGCAATCGTATGATTAAAGTTACAAGTGACTATAACATCAAATGATGTCGATTATAATAGTGTACTGCATTATTAGCACACATTGTATCATGTGATGCGATCGTTTGATTAAAGTAACGAGTAAATATAACATCAAATGATGTCGAATATAATAATGCACCGTTACATGGGCACTTATTGTATCACGTGATACGATCGTATGATTAAAGTTACGAGTGTATACACTAATAAATGATGTCGAATATGATAGTGCACCAAATCATTAGCACTTATTGTATCATGTGATGCGATCGTATGATCAAAGTTACAAGAGAATATAACATCAAATGATGTCGATTATCATAGTGTACCGCATTATTAGCACATATTGTATCACGTGATACGATCGTATGATCAAAGTTACGAGTGAATATAACATCAAATGATGTCGATTATGATAGTGTTCCGTATCATAAGCAATCATTGTATCACGTGATGCGATCGTATGATTAAAGTTACAATTGAATATAACATCAAATGATGTCGATTATAATGGTATACCGCTTTATTAGCATACATTGTATCACGTGATACGATCGCATGATTAAAGTTACGAGTGAATATAACATCAAATGATGTCGAATATGATAATGCACCGTGACATTGGCACTTATTGTTTCACGTGATACGATCTTATGATTAAAGTTACGAGTGTATACACCATTAAATGATGTCGAATATGATAGTGTGTCGTAGCATTTACACACATTGTATTAGGCGATTCGATCACATGATTAAAGTTACGAGTGAATATAACATCAAATGATGTCGAATATGATAATGAACCGTGACATTGGCACTTATTGTATCACGTGATACGATCGTATGAATAAAGTTACAGGTGAATATAACATCAAATGATGTTGATTATGATAGTGTTCCGTATCATAAGCAATCATTGTATCACGTGATGCGATCGTATAATTAAAGTTACGAGTAAATATAACATCAAATAATGTCGAATATGATAGTGTGTCGTAGCATTTACACTCATTGTATCACGCGATTCGATCACATGATTAAAGTTACGAGTGAATATAACATCAAATGATGTCGAATATGATAATGAACTGTGACATTGGCACTTATTGTATCACGTGATACGATCGTATGAATAAAGTTACAGGTGAATATAACATCAAATGATGTTGATTATGATAGTGTTCCGTATCATAAGCAATCATTGTATCACGTGATGCGATCGTATAATTAAAGTTACGAGTAAATATAACATCAAATAATGTCAAATATGAAAGTGTACCGCATCATTAGCACACATTGTATCACGTGATACGATCGTATGATTAAAGTAACGAGTGAATATAACATCAAATGATGTCGATTATAATGGTTTACTGCTTTATTAGCACACATTCTATCACGTGATACGATCGTATGATTAAAGTTACGAGTGAATATAACATCAAATGATGTCGAATATGATAATGCACTGTGACATTGGCACTTATTGTATCACGTGATACGATCGTATGATTAAAGTTACGAGTGTATACACTATTAAATGATGTCGAATATGATAGTGCACCAAATCATTAGCACTTATTGTATCATGTGATGCAATCGTATGATTAAAGTTACAAGTGACTATAACATCAAATGATGTCGATTATAATAGTGTACTGCATTATTAGCACACATTGTATCATGTGATGCGATCGTATGATTAAAGTAACGAGTGAATATAACATCAAATGATGTCGAATATGATAATGCACCGTGACATTGGCACATATTGTATCACGTGATACGATCGTATGATTAAAGTCACGAGTAAATATAACATCAAATGATGTCGAATATAATAATGCACCGTTACATGGGCACTTATTGTATCACGTGATACGATCGTATGATTAAAGTTACGAGTGTATACACTAATAAATGATGTCGAATATGATAGTGCACCAAATCATTAGCACTTATTGTATCATGTGATGCGATCGTATGATCAAAGTTACAAGAGAATGTAACATCAAAAGATGTCAATTTTGATAGTGTACCGCATCATTGGCACTCATTATATCACGTGATAGGATCGTATGATTAAAGTAACGCGTGAATATAACATCAAATGATGTCGAATATGATAATGCACCGTGACATTGGCACATATTGTATCACGTGATACGATCGTATGATTAAAGTCACGAGTAAATATAACATCAAATGATGTCGAATATAATAATGCACCGTGACATGGGCACTTATTGTATCACGTGATACGATCGTATGATTAAAGTTACGAGTGTATACACTAATAAATGATGTCGAATATGATAGTGCACCAAATCATTAGCACTTATTGTATCATGTGATGCGATCGTATGATTAAAGTCACGAGTGAATATAGCATCAAATGATGTCGAATATGATAACGAACCGTGACATTGGTACTTATTGTATCACGTGATACGATCGTATGATCAAAGTTACAAGAGAATATAACATCAAATGATGTCGATTATCATAGTGTACCGCATTATTAGCACATATTGTATCACGTGATACGATCGTATGATTAAAGTTACGAGTGAATATAACATCAAATGATGTCGAATATGATAATGCACCGTGACATTGGCACTCATTGTATCACGTGATACGATCGTATGATTAAAGTCACGAGTGAATATAACATCAAATGATGTCGATTATGATAGTGTTCCGTATCATAAGCACTCATTGTATCACGTGATACGATCGTATGATGAAAGTTACGAGTGAATATAACATCAAATGATGTCGATTATAATAGTGTACTGCATTATTAGCACACATTGTATCATGTGATGCGATCGTATGATTAAAGTAACGAGTAAATATAACATCAAATGATGTCGAATATAATAATGCACCGTTACATGGGCACTTATTGTATCACGTGATACGATCGTATGATTAAAGTTACGAGTGTATACACTAATAAATGATGTCAAATATGATAGTGCACCAAATCATTAGCACTTATTGTATCATGTGATGCGATCGTATGATCAAAGTTACAAGAGAATGTAACATCAAAAGATGTCAATTTTGATAGTGTACCGCATCATTGGCACTCATTATATCACGTGATAGGATCGTATGATTAAAGTAACGAGTGAATATAACATCAAATGATGTCGAATATGATAATGCAGTGTGACATTGGCACATATTGTATCACGTGATACGATCGTATGATTAAAGTCACGAGTAAATATAACATCAAATGATGTCGAATATAATAATGCACCGTTACATGGGCACTTATTGTATCACGTGATACGATCGTATGATTAAAGTTACGAGTGTATACACTAATAAATGATGTCGAATATGATAGTGCACCAAATCATTAGCACTTATTGTATCATGTGATGCGATCGTATGATCAAAGTTACAAGAGAATATAACATCAAATGATGTCGATTATCATAGTACCGCATTATTAGCACATATTGTATCACGTGATACGATCGTATGATCAAAGTTACGAGTGAATATAACATCAAATGATGTCGATTATGATAGTGTTCCGTATCATAAGCAATCATTGTATCACGTGATGCGATCGTATGATTAAAGTTACAATTGAATATAACATCAAATGATGTCGATTATAATGGTATACCGCTTTATTAGCATACATTGTATCACGTGATACGATCGCATGATTAAAGTTACGAGTGAATATAACATCAAATGATGTCGAATATGATAATGCACCGTGACATTGGCACTTATTGTTTCACGTGATACGATCTTATGAATAAAGTTACGAGTGTATACACCATTAAATGATGTCGAATATGATAGTGTGTCGTAGCATTTACACTCATTGTATCACGTGATTCGATCACATGATTAAAGTTACGAGTGAATATAACATCAAATGATGTCGAATATGATAATGAACCGTGACATTGGCACTTATTGTATCACGTGATACGATCGTATGAATAAAGTTACAGGTGAATATAACATCAAATGATGTTGATTATGATAGTGTTCCGTATCATAAGCAATCATTGTATCACGTGATGCGATCGTATAATTAAAGTTACGAGTAAATATAACATCAAATAATGTCAAATATGAAAGTGTACCGCATCATTAGCACACATTGTATCACGTGATACGATCGTATGATTAAAGTAACGAGTGAATATAACATCAAATGATGTCGATTATAATGGTTTACTGCTTTATTAGCACACATTCTATCACGTGATACGATCGTATGATTAAAGTTACGAGTGAATATAACATCAAATGATGTCGAATATGATAATGCACTGTGACATTGGCACTTATTGTATCACGTGATACGATCGTATGATTAAAGTTACGAGTGTATACACTATTAAATGATGTCGAATATGATAGTGCACCAAATCATTAGCACTTATTGTATCATGTGATGCAATCGTATGATTAAAGTTACAAGTGACTATAACATCAAATGATGTCGATTATAATAGTGTACTGCATTATTAGCACACATTGTATCACGTGATGCGATCGTATGATTAAAGTAACGAGTGAATATAACATCAAATGATGTCGAATATGATAATGCACCGTGACATTGGCACATATTGTATCACGTGATACGATCGTATGATTAAAGTCACGAGTAAATATAACATCAAATGATGTCGAATATAATAATGCACCGTTACATGGGCACTTATTGTATCACGTGATACGATCGTATGATTAAAGTTACGAGTGTATACACTAATAAATGATGTCGAATATGATAGTGCACCAAATCATTAGCACTTATTGTATCATGTGATGCGATCGTATGATCAAAGTTACAAGAGAATGTAACATCAAAAGATGTCAATTTTGATAGTGTACCGCATCATTGGCACTCATTATATCACGTGATAGGATCGTATGATTAAAGTAACGAGTGAATATAACATCAAATGATGTCGAATATGATAATGCACCGTGACATTGGCACATATTGTATCACGTGATACGATCGTATGATTAAAGTCACGAGTAAATATAACATCAAATGATGTCGAATATAATAATGCACCGTGACATGGGCACTTATTGTATCACGTGATACGATCGTATGATTAAAGTTACGAGTGTATACACTAATAAATGATGTCGAATATGATAGTGCACCAAATCATTAGCACTTATTGTATCATGTGATGCGATCGTATGATTAAAGTCACGAGTGAATATAGCATCAAATGATGTCGAATATGATAACGAACCGTGACATTGGTACTTATTGTATCACGTGATACGATCGTATGATCAAAGTTACAAGAGAATATAACATCAAATGATGTCGATTATCATAGTGTACCGCATTATTAGCACATATTGTATCACGTGATACGATCGTATGATTAAAGTTACGAGTGAATATAACATCAAATGATGTCGAATATGATTATGCACCGTGACATTGGCACTCATTGTATCACGTGATACGATCGTATGATTAAAGTCACGAGTGAATATAACATCAAATGATGTCGATTATGATAGTGTTCCGTATCATAAGCACTCATTGTATCACGTGATACGATCGTATGATGAAAGTTACGAGTGAATATAACATCAAATGATGTCGATTATGATAGTGTTCCGTATCATAAGCAATCATTGTATCACGTGATGCGATCGTATGATTAAAGTTACAATTGAATATAACATCAAATGATGTCGATTATAATCGTATACCGCTTTATTAGCATACATTGTATCACGTGATGCGATCGTATGATTAAAGTAACGAGTAAATATAACATCAAATGATGTCGAATATAATAATGCACCGTTACATGGGCACTTATTGTATCACGTGATACGATCGTATGATTAAAGTTACGAGTGTATACACTAATAAATGATGTCGAATATGATAGTGCACCAAATCATTAGCACTTATTGTATCATGTGATGCAATCGTATGATTAAAGTTACAAGTGACTATAACATCAAATGATGTCGATTATAATAGTGTACTGCATTATTAGCACACATTGTATCATGTGATGCGATCGTATGATTAAAGTAACGAGTAAATATAACATCAAATGATGTCGAATATAATAATGCACCGTTACATGGGCACTTATTGTATCACGTGATACGATCGTATGATTAAAGTTACGAGTGTATACACTAATAAATGATGTCGAATATGATAGTGCACCAAATCATTAGCACTTATTGTATCATGTGATGCGATCTTATGATCAAAGTTACAAGAGAATGTAACATCAAAAGATGTCAATTTTGATAGTGTACCGCATCATTGGCACTCATTATATCACGTGATAGGATCGTATGATTAAAGTAACGAGTGAATATAACATCAAATGATGTCGAATATGATAATGCACTGTGACATTGGCACATATTGTATCACGTGATACGATCGTATGATTAAAGTCACGAGTAAATATAACATCAAATGATGTCGAATATAATAATGCACCGTGACATGGGCACTTATTGTATCACGTGATACGATCGTATGATTAAAGTTACGAGTGTATACACTAATAAATGATGTCGAATATGATAGTGCACCAAATCATTAGCACTTATTGTATCATGTGATGCGATCGTATGATCAAAGTTACAAGAGAATATAACATCAAATGATGTCGATTATCATAGTGTACCGAATTATTAGCACATATTGTATCACGTGATACGATCGTATGATCAAAGTTACGAGTGAATATAACATCAAATGATGTCGATTATGATAGTGTTCCGTATCATAAGCAATCATTGTATCACGTGATGCGATCGTATGATTAAAGTTACAATTGAATATAACATCAAATGATGTCGATTATAATGGTATACCGCTTTATTAGCATACATTGTATCACGTGATACGATCGCATGATTAAAGTTACGAGTGAATATAACATCAAATGATGTCGAATATGATAATGCACCGTGACATTGGCACTTACTGTTTCACGTGATACGATCTTATGATTAAAGTTACGAGTGTATACACCATTAAATGATGTCGAATATGATAGTGTGTCGTAGCATTTACACTCATTGTATCACGCGATTCGATCACATGATTAAAGTTACGAGTGAATATAACATCAAATGATGTCGAATATGATAATGAACCGTGACATTGGCACTTATTGTATCACGTGATACGATCGTATGAATAAAGTTACAGGTGAATATAACATCAAATGATGTTGATTATGATAGTGTTCCGTATCATAAGCAATCATTGTATCACGTGATGCGATCGTATAATTAAAGTTACGAGTAAATATAACATCAAATAATGTCAAATATGAAAGTGTACCGCATCATTAGCACACATTGTATCACGTGATACGATCGTATGATTAAAGTAACGAGTGAATATAACATCAAATGATGTCGATTATAATGGTTTACTGCTTTATTAGCACACATTCTATCACGTGATACGATCGTATGATTAAAGTTACGAGTGAATATAACATCAAATGATGTCGAATATGATAATGCACTGTGACATTGGCACTTATTGTATCACGTGATACGATCGTATGATTAAAGTTACGAGTGTATACACTATTAAATGATGTCGAATATGATAGTGCACCAAATCATTAGCACTTATTGTATCATGTGATGCAATCGTATGATTAAAGTTACAAGTGACTATAACATCAAATGATGTCGATTATAATAGTGTACTGCATTATTAGCACACATTGTATTATGTGATGCGATCGTATGATTAAAGTAACGAGTGAATATAACATCAAATGATGTCGAATATGATAATGCACCGTGACATTGGCACATATTGTATCACGTGATACGATCGTATGATTAAAGTCACGAGTAAATATAACATCAAATGATGTCGAATATAATAATGCACCGTTACATGGGCACTTATTGTATCACGTGATACGATCGTATGATTAAAGTTACGAGTGTATACACTAATAAATGATGTCGAATATGATAGTGCACCAAATCATTAGCACTTATTGTATCATGTGATGCGATCGTATGATCAAAGTTACAAGAGAATATAACATCAAATGATGTCGATTATCATAGTGTACCGAATTATTAGCACATATTGTATCACGTGATACGATCGTATGATCAAAGTTACGAGTGAATATAACATCAAATGATGTCGATTATGATAGTGTTCCGTATCATAAGCAATCATTGTATCACGTGATGCGATCGTATGATTAAAGTTACAATTGAATATAACATCAAATGATGTCGATTATAATGGTATACCGCTTTATTAGCATACATTGTATCACGTGATACGATCGCATGATTAAAGTTACGAGTGAATATAACATCAAATGATGTCGAATATGATAATGCACCGTGACATTGGCACTTATTGTTTCACGTGATACGATCTTATGATTAAAGTTACGAGTGTATACACCATTAAATGATGTCGAATATGATAGTGTGTCGTAGCATTTACACTCATTGTATCACGCGATTCGATCACATGATTAAAGTTACGAGTGAATATAACATCAAATGATGTCGAATATGATAATGAACCGTGACATTGGCACTTATTGTATCACGTGATACGATCGTATGAATAAAGTTACAGGTGAATATAACATCAAATGATGTTGATTATGATAGTGTTCCGTATCATAAGCAATCATTGTATCACGTGATGCGATCGTATAATTAAAGTTACGAGTAAATATAACATCAAATAATGTCAAATATGAAAGTGTACCGCATCATTAGCACACATTGTATCACGTGATACGATCGTATGATTAAAGTAACGAGTGAATATAACATCAAATGATGTCGATTATAATGGTTTACTGCTTTATTAGCACACATTCTATCACGTGATACGATCGTATGATTAAAGTTACGAGTGAATATAACATCAAATGATGTCGAATATGATAATGCACTGTGACATTGGCACTTATTGTATCACGTGATACGATCGTATGATTAAAGTTACGAGTGTATACACTATTAAATGATGTCGAATATGATAGTGCACCAAATCATTAGCACTTATTGTATCATGTGATGCAATCGTATGATTAAAGTTACAAGTGACTATAACATCAAATGATGTCGATTATAATAGTGTACTGCATTATTAGCACACATTGTATTATGTGATGCGATCGTATGATTAAAGTAACGAGTGAATATAACATCAAATGATGTCGAATATGATAATGCACCGTGACATTGGCACATATTGTATCACGTGATACGATCGTATGATTAAAGTCACGAGTAAATATAACATCAAATGATGTCGAATATAATAATGCACCGTTACATGGGCACTTATTGTATCACGTGATACGATCGTATGATTAAAGTTACGAGTGTATACACTAATAAATGATGTCGAATATGATAGTGCACCAAATCATTAGCACTTATTGTATCATGTGATGCGATCGTATGATCAAAGTTACAAGAGAATATAACATCAAATGATGTCGATTATCATAGTGTACCGAATTATTAGCACATATTGTATCACGTGATACGATCGTATGATCAAAGTTACGAGTGAATATAACATCAAATGATGTCGATTATGATAGTGTTCCGTATCATAAGCAATCATTGTATCACGTGATGCGATCGTATGATTAAAGTTACAATTGAATATAACATCAAATGATGTCGATTATAATGGTATACCGCTTTATTAGCATACATTGTATCACGTGATACGATCGCATGATTAAAGTTACGAGTGAATATAACATCAAATGATGTCGAATATGATAATGCACTGTGACATTGGCACTTATTGTATCACGTGATACGATCGTATGATTAAAGTTACGAGTGTATACACTATTAAATGATGTCGAATATGATAGTGCACCAAATCATTAGCACTTATTGTATCATGTGATGCGATCGTATGATTAAAGTTACAAGTGACTATAACATCAAATGATGTCGATTATAATAGTGTACTGCATTATTAGCACACATTGTATTATGTGATGCGATCGTATGATTAAAGTTACGAGTGAATATATCATCAAATAATTTCGAATATGATAATGCACCGCGACATTGGCACTTATTGTATCACGTGATACGATCGTATGATTAAAGTTACTGGTGAATATAACATCAAATGATGTCGATTATAATAGTGTACCGCATTATTGGCACTCATTATATCACGTGATACGATCGTATGATTGAAGTTACAGGTGAATGTAACATCAAAAGATGTCAATTTTGATAGTGTACCGCATCATTGGCACTCATTATATCACGTGATAGGATCGTATGATTAAAGTAACGAGTGAATATAACATCAAATGATGTCGAATATGATAATGCACCGTGACATTGGCACATATTGTATCACGTGATACGATCGTATGATTAAAGTCACGAGTAAATATAACATCAAATGATGTCAAATATAATAATGCACCGTGACATGGGCACTTATTGTATCACGTGATACGATCGTATGATTAAAGTTACGAGTGTATACACTAATAAATGATGTCGAATATGATAGTGCACCAAATCATTAGCACTTATTGTATCATGTGATGCGATCGTATGATCAAAGTTACAAGAGAATATAACATCAAATGATGTCGATTATCATAGTGTACCGCATTATTAGCACATATTGTAACACGTGATACGATCGTATGATTAAAGTTACGAGTGAATATAACATCAAATGATGTCGAATATGATAATGCACCGTGACATTGGCACTCATTGTATCACGTTATACGATCGTATGATTAAAGTCACGAGTGAATATAACATCAAATGATGTCGATTATGATAAGGCACCGTGGCATTGGCACTTATTGTATCACGTGATACGATCGTATGATTAAAGTTACGAGTGTATACACTATTAAATGATGTCGAATATGATAGTGCACCAAATCATTAGCACTTATTGTATCATGTGATGCGATCGTATGATTTAAGTACAAGTGACTATAACATCAAATGATGTCGATTATAATAGTGTACTGCATTATTAGCACACATTGTATCATGTGATGCGATCGTATGATTAAAGTTACGAGTGAATATATCATCAAATAATTTCGAATATGATAATGCACCGCGACATTGGCACTTATTGTATCACGTGATACGATCGTATGATTAAAGTTACAGGTGAATATAACATCAAATGATGTCGATTATAATAGTGTACCGCATTATTGGCACTCATTATATCACGTGATACGATCGTATGATTGAAGTCACGAGTGAATATAACATCAAATGATGTTGAATATGATTGTATAATATATTATTAGCACTCATTGTTTGACGTGATACGATCGTATGATTAAAGTTACAGGTGAATGTAACATCAAAAGATGTCAATTTTGATAGTGTACCGCATCATTGGCACTCATTATATCACGTGATAGGATCGTATGATTAAAGCAACGAGTGAATATAACATCAAATGATGTCGAATATGATAATGCACCGTGACATTGGCACATATTGTATCACGTGATACGATCGTATGATTAAAGTCACGAGTAAATATAACATCAAATGATGTCGAATATAATAGTGTACCGCATTATTAGCATACATTGTATCACGTGATACGATCGTATGATTAAAGTTACGAGTGAATATAACATCAAATGATGTCGAATATGATAATGCACTGTGACATTGGCACTTATTGTATCACGTGATACGATCGTATGATTAAAGTTACGAGTGTATACACTATTAAATGATGTCGAATATGATAGTGCACCAAATCATTAGCACTTATTGTATCATGTGATGCGATCGTATGATTAAAGTTACAAGTGACTATAACATCAAATGATGTCGATTATAATAGTGTACTGCATTATTAGCACACATTGTATTATGTGATGCGATCGTATGATTAAAGTTACGAGTGAATATATCATCAAATAATTTCGAATATGATAATGCACCGCGACATTGGCACTTATTGTATCACGTGATACGATCGTATGATTAAAGTTACAGGTGAATATAACATCAAATGATGTCGATTATAATAGTGTACCGCATTATTGGCACTCATTATATCACGTGATACGATCGTATGATTGAAGTTACAGGTGAATGTAACATCAAAAGATGTCAATTTTGATAGTGTACCGCATCATTGGCACTCATTATATCACGTGATAGGATCGTATGATTAAAGTAACGAGTGAATATAACATCAAATGATGTCGAATATGATAATGCACCGTGACATTGGCACATATTGTATCACGTGATACGATCGTATGATTAAAGTCACGAGTAAATATAACATCAAATGATGTCAAATATAATAATGCACCGTGACATGGGCACTTATTGTATCACGTGATACGATCGTATGATTAAAGTTACGAGTGTATACACTAATAAATGATGTCGAATATGATAGTGCACCAAATCATTAGCACTTATTGTATCATGTGATGCGATCGTATGATCAAAGTTACAAGAGAATATAACATCAAATAATGTCGATTATCATAGTGTACCGCATTATTAGCACATATTGTAACACGTGATACGATCGTATGATTAAAGTTACGAGTGAATATAACATCAAATGATGTCGAATATGATAATGCACCTTGACATTGGCACTCATTGTATCACGTTATACGATCGTATGATTAAAGTTACGAGTGAATATAACATCAAATGATGTCGATTATGATAGTGTTCCGTATCATAAGCACTCATTGTATCACGTGATACGATCGTATGATGAAAGTTACGAGTGAATATAACATCAAATGATGTCGATTATGATAGTGTTCCGTATCATAAGCAATCATTGTATCACGTGATGCGATCGTATGATTAAAGTTACAATTGAATATAACATCAAATGATGTCGAATATGATAATGCACCGTGACATTGGCTCTTATTGTTTCACGTGATACGATCTTATGATTAAAGTTACGAGTGTATACACTATTAAATGATGTCGAATATGATAGTGTGTCGTAGCATTGACACTCATTGTATCACGAGATACGATCACATGATTAAAGTTACGAGTAAATATAACATCAAATAATGTCAAATATGAAAGTGTACCGCATCATTAGCACACATTGTATCACGTGATACGATCGTATGATTAAAGTAACGAGTGAATATAACATCAAATGATGTCGATTATAATGGTTTACTGCTTTATTAGCACACATTCTATCACGTGATACGATCGTATGATTAAAGTTACGAGTGAATATAACATCAAATGATGTCGAATATGATAATGCACTGTGACATTGGCACTTATTGTATCACGTGATACGATCGTATGATTAATGTTACGAGTGTATACACTATTAAATGATGTCGAATATGATAGTGCACCAAATCATTAGCACTTATTGTATCATGTGATGCAATCGTATGATTAAAGTTACAAGTGACTATAACATCAAATGATGTCGATTATAATAGTGTACTGCATTATTAGCACACATTGTATCATGTGATGCGATCGTATGATTAAAGTAACGAGTAAATATAACATCAAATGATGTCGAATATAATAATGCACCGTTACATGGGCACTTATTGTATCACGTGATACGATCGTATGATTAAAGTTACGAGTGTATACACTAATAAATGATGTCGAATATGATAGTGCACCAAATCATTAGCACTTATTGTATCATGTGATGCGATCTTATGATCAAAGTTACAAGAGAATGTAACATCAAAAGATGTCAATTTTGATAGTGTACCGCATCATTGGCACTCATTATATCACGTGATAGGATCGTATGATTAAAGTAACGAGTGAATATAACATCAAATGATGTCGAATATGATAATGCACTGTGACATTGGCACATATTGTATCACGTGATACGATCGTATGATTAAAGTCACGAGTAAATATAACATCAAATGATGTCGAATATAATAATGCACCGTGACATGGGCACTTATTGTATCACGTGATACGATCGTATGATTAAAGTTACGAGTGTATACACTAATAAATGATGTCGAATATGATAGTGCACCAAATCATTAGCACTTATTGTATCATGTGATGCGATCGTATGATCAAAGTTACAAGAGAATATAACATCAAATGATGTCGATTATCATAGTGTACCGAATTATTAGCACATATTGTATCACGTGATACGATCGTATGATCAAAGTTACGAGTGAATATAACATCAAATGATGTCGATTATGATAGTGTTCCGTATCATAAGCAATCATTGTATCACGTGATGCGATCGTATGATTAAAGTTACAATTGAATATAACATCAAATGATGTCGATTATAATGGTATACCGCTTTATTAGCATACATTGTATCACGTGATACGATCGCATGATTAAAGTTACGAGTGAATATAACATCAAATGATGTCGAATATGATAATGCACCGTGACATTGGCACTTATTGTTTCACGTGATACGATCTTATGATTAAAGTTACGAGTGTATACACCATTAAATGATGTCGAATATGATAGTGTGTCGTAGCATTTACACTCATTGTATCACGCGATTCGATCACATGATTAAAGTTACGAGTGAATATAACATCAAATGATGTCGAATATGATAATGAACCGTGACATTGGCACTTATTGTATCACGTGATACGATCGTATGAATAAAGTTACAGGTGAATATAACATCAAATGATGTTGATTATGATAGTGTTCCGTATCATAAGCAATCATTGTATCACGTGATGCGATCGTATAATTAAAGTAACGAGTGAATATAACATCAAATGATGTCGATTATAATGGTTTACTGCTTTATTAGCACACATTCTATCACGTGATACGATCGTATGATTAAAGTTACGAGTGAATATAACATCAAATGATGTCGAATATGATAATGCACTGTGACATTGGCACTTATTGTATCACGTGATACGATCGTATGATTAAAGTTACGAGTGTATACACTATTAAATGATGTCGAATATGATAGTGCACCAAATCATTAGCACTTATTGTATCATGTGATGCGATCGTATGATTAAAGTTACAAGTGACTATAACATCAAATGATGTCGATTATAATAGTGTACTGCATTATTAGCACACATTGTATTATGTGATGCGATCGTATGATTAAAGTAACGAGTGAATATAACATCAAATGATGTCGAATATGATAATGCACCGTGACATTGGCACATATTGTATCACGTGATACGATCGTATGATTAAAGTCACGAGTAAATATAACATCAAATGATGTCGAATATAATAATGCACCGTTACATGGGCACTTATTGTATCACGTGATACGATCGTATGATTAAAGTTACGAGTGTATACACTAATAAATGATGTCGAATATGATAGTGCACCAAATCATTAGCACTTATTGTATCATGTGATGCGATCGTATGATCAAAGTTACAAGAGAATGTAACATCAAAAGATGTCAATTTTGATAGTGTACCGCATCATTGGCACTCATTATATCACGTGATAGGATCGTATGATTAAAGTAACGCGTGAATATAACATCAAATGATGTCGAATATGATAATGCACCGTGACATTAGCACACATTGTATCATGTGATGCGATCGTATGATTAAAGTAACGAGTAAATATAACATCAAATGATGTCCAATATAATAATGCACCGTTACATGGGCACTTATTGTATCACGTGATACGATCGTATGATTAAAGTTACGAGTGTATACACTAATAAATGATGTCGAATATGATAGTGCACCAAATCATTAGCACTTATTGTATCATGTGATGCGATCTTATGATCAAAGTTACAAGAGAATGTAACATCAAAAGATGTCAATTTTGATAGTGTACCGCATCATTGGCACTCATTATATCACGTGATAGGATCGTATGATTAAAGTAACGAGTGAATATAACATCAAATGATGTCGAATATGATAATGCACTGTGACATTGGCACATATTGTATCACGTGATACGATCGTATAATTAAAGTCACGAGTAAATATAACATCAAATGATGTCGAATATAATAATGCACCGTGACATGGGCACTTATTGTATCACGTGATACGATCGTATGATTAAAGTTACGAGTGTATACACTAATAAATGATGTCGAATATGATAGTGCACCAAATCATTAGCACTTATTGTATCATGTGATGCGATCGTATGATCAAAGTTACAAGAGAATATAACATCAAATGATGTCGATTATCATAGTGTACCGAATTATTAGCACATATTGTATCACGTGATACGATCGTATGATCAAAGTTACGAGTGAATATAACATCAAATGATGTCGATTATGATAGTGTTCCGTATCATAAGCAATCATTGTATCACGTGATGCGATCGTATGATTAAAGTTACAATTGAATATAACATCAAATGATGTCGATTATAATGGTATACCGCTTTATTAGCATACATTGTATCACGTGATACGATCGCATGATTAAAGTTACGAGTGAATATAACATCAAATGATGTCGAATATGATAATGCACCGTGACATTGGCACTTATTGTTTCACGTGATACGATCTTATGATTAAAGTTACGAGTGTATACACCATTAAATGATGTCGAATATGATAGTGTGTCGTAGCATTTACACTCATTGTATCACGCGATTCGATCACATGATTAAAGTTACGAGTGAATATAACATCAAATGATGTCGAATATGATAATGAACCGTGACATTGGCACTTATTGTATCACGTGATACGATCGTATGAATAAAGTTACAGGTGAATATAACATCAAATGATGTTGATTATGATAGTGTTCCGTATCATAAGCAATCATTGTATCACGTGATGCGATCGTATAATTAAAGTTACGAGTAAATATAACATCAAATAATGTCAAATATGAAAGTGTACCGCATCATTAGCACACATTGTATCACGTGATACGATCGTATGATTAAAGTTACGAGTGAATATAACATCAAATGATGTCGATTATAATGGTTTACTGCTTTATTAGCACACATTCTATCACGTGATACGATCGTATGATTAAAGTTACGAGTGAATATAACATCAAATGATGTCGAATATGATAATGCACTGTGACATTGGCACTTATTGTATCACGTGATACGATCGTATGATTAAAGTTACGAGTGTATACACTATTAAATGATGTCGAATATGATAGTGCACCAAATCATTAGCACTTATTGTATCATGTGATGCAATCGTATGATTAAAGTTACAAGTGACTATAACATCAAATGATGTCGATTATAATAGTGTACTGCATTATTAGCACACATTGTATTATGTGATGCGATCGTATGATTAAAGTAACGAGTGAATATAACATCAAATGATGTCGAATATGATAATGCACCGTGACATTGGCACATATTGTATCACGTGATACGATCGTATGATTAAAGTCACGAGTAAATATAACATCAAATGATGTCGAATATAATAATGCACCGTTACATGGGCACTTATTGTATCACGTGATACGATCGTATGATTAAAGTTACGAGTGTATACACTAATAAATGATGTCGAATATGATAGTGCACCAAATCATTAGCACTTATTGTATCATGTGATGCGATCGTATGATCAAAGTTACAAGAGAATGTAACATCAAAAGATGTCAATTTTGATAGTGTACCGCATCATTGGCACTCATTATATCACGTGATAGGATCGTATGATTAAAGTAACGCGTGAATATAACATCAAATGATGTCGAATATGATAATGCACCGTGACATTGGCACATATTGTATCACGTGATACGATCGTATGATTAAAGTCACGAGTAAATATAACATCAAATGATGTCGAATATAATAATGCACCGTGACATGGGCACTTATTGTATCACGTGATACGATCGTATGATTAAAGTTACGAGTGTATACACTAATAAATGATGTCGAATATGATAGTGCACCAAATCATTAGCACTTATTGTATCATGTGATGCGATCGTATGATTAAAGTCACGAGTGAATATAGCATCAAATGATGTCGAATATGATAACGAACCGTGACATTGGTACTTATTGTATCACGTGATACGATCGTATGATCAAAGTTACAAGAGAATATAACATCAAATGATGTCGATTATCATAGTGTACCGCATTATTAGCACATATTGTATCACGTGATACGATCGTATGATTAAAGTTACGAGTGAATATAACATCAAATGATGTCGAATATGATAATGCACCGTGACATTGGCACTCATTGTATCACGTGATACGATCGTATGATTAAAGTCACGAGTGAATATAACATCAAATGATGTCGATTATGATAGTGTTCCGTATCATAAGCACTCATTGTATCACGTGATACGATCGTATGATGAAAGTTACAATTGAATATAACATCAAATGATGTCGATTATAATAGTGTACTGCATTATTAGCACACATTGTATCATGTGATGCGATCGTATGATTAAAGTAACGAGTAAATATAACATCAAATGATGTCGAATATAATAATGCACCGTTACATGGGCACTTATTGTATCACGTGATACGATCGTATGATTAAAGTTACGAGTGTATACACTAATAAATGATGTCGAATATGATAGTGCACCAAATCATTAGCACTTATTGTATCATGTGATGCGATCGTATGATCAAAGTTACAAGAGAATATAACATCAAATGATGTCGATTATCATAGTACCGCATTATTAGCACATATTGTATCACGTGATACGATCGTATGATCAAAGTTACGAGTGAATATAACATCAAATGATGTCGATTATGATAGTGTTCCGTATCATAAGCAATCATTGTATCACGTGATGCGATCGTATGATTAAAGTTACAATTGAATATAACATCAAATGATGTCGATTATAATGGTATACCGCTTTATTAGCATACATTGTATCACGTGATACGATCGCATGATTAAAGTTACGAGTGAATATAACATCAAATGATGTCGAATATGATAATGCACCGTGACATTGGCACTTATTGTTTCACGTGATACGATCTTATGATTAAAGTTACGAGTGTATACACCATTAAATGATGTCGAATATGATAGTGTGTCGTAGCATTTACACTCATTGTATCACGTGATTCGATCACATGATTAAAGTTACGAGTGAATATAACATCAAATGATGTCGAATATGATAATGAACCGTGACATTGGCACTTATTGTATCACGTGATACGATCGTATGAATAAAGTTACAGGTGAATATAACATCAAATGATGTTGATTATGATAGTGTTCCGTATCATAAGCAATCATTGTATCACGTGATGCGATCGTATAATTAAAGTTACGAGTAAATATAACATCAAATAATGTCAAATATGAAAGTGTACCGCATCATTAGCACACATTGTATCACGTGATACGATCGTATGATTAAAGTAACGAGTGAATATAACATCAAATGATGTCGATTATAATGGTTTACTGCTTTATTAGCACACATTCTATCACGTGATACGATCGTATGATTAAAGTTACGAGTGAATATAACATCAAATGATGTCGAATATGATAATGCACTGTGACATTGGCACTTATTGTATCACGTGATACGATCGTATGATTAAAGTTACGAGTGTATACACTATTAAATGATGTCGAATATGATAGTGCACCAAATCATTAGCACTTATTGTATCATGTGATGCAATCGTATGATTAAAGTTACAAGTGACTATAACATCAAATGATGTCGATTATAATAGTGTACTGCATTATTAGCACACATTGTATCATGTGATGCGATCGTATGATTAAAGTAACGAGTGAATATAACATCAAATGATGTCGAATATGATAATGCACCGTGACATTGGCACATATTGTATCACGTGATACGATCGTATGATTAAAGTCACGAGTAAATATAACATCAAATGATGTCGAATATAATAATGCACCGTTACATGGGCACTTATTGTATCACGTGATACGATCGTATGATTAAAGTTACGAGTGTATACACTAATAAATGATGTCGAATATGATAGTGCACCAAATCATTAGCACTTATTGTATCATGTGATGCGATCGTATGATCAAAGTTACAAGAGAATGTAACATCAAAAGATGTCAATTTTGATAGTGTACCGCATCATTGGCACTCATTATATCACGTGATAGGATCGTATGATTAAAGTAACGAGTGAATATAACATCAAATGATGTCGAATATGATAATGCACCGTGACATTGGCACATATTGTATCACGTGATACGATCGTATGATTAAAGTCACGAGTAAATATAACATCAAATGATGTCGAATATAATAATGCACCGTGACATGGGCACTTATTGTATCACGTGATACGATCGTATGATTAAAGTTACGAGTGTATACACTAATAAATGATGTCGAATATGATAGTGCACCAAATCATTAGCACTTATTGTATCATGTGATGCGATCGTATGATTAAAGTCACGAGTGAATATAGCATCAAATGATGTCGAATATGATAACGAACCGTGACATTGGCACTCATTGTATCACGTGATACGATCGTATGATTAAAGTCACGAGTGAATATAACATCAAATGATGTCGATTATGATAGTGTTCCGTATCATAAGCACTCATTGTATCACGTGATACGATCGTATGATTAAAGTTACGAGTGAATATAACATCAAATGATGTCGAATATGATAGTGTTCCGTATCATAAGCAATCATTGTATCACGTGATGCGATCGTATGATTAAAGTTACAATTGAATATAACATCAAATGATGTCGATTATAATCGTATACCGCTTTATTAGCATACATTGTATCACGTGATGCGATCGTATGATTAAAGTAACGAGTAAATATAACATCAAATGATGTCGAATATAATAATGCACCGTTACATGGGCACTTATTGTATCACGTGATACGATCGTATGATTAAAGTTACGAGTGTATACACTAATAAATGATGTCGAATATGATAGTGCACCAAATCATTAGCACTTATTGTATCATGTGATGCAATCGTATGATTAAAGTTACAAGTGACTATAACATCAAATGATGTCGATTATAATAGTGTACTGCATTATTAGCACACATTGTATCATGTGATGCGATCGTTTGATTAAAGTAACGAGTAAATATAACATCAAATGATGTCGAATATAATAATGCACCGTTACATGGGCACTTATTGTATCACGTGATACGATCGTATGATTAAAGTTACGAGTGTATACACTAATAAATGATGTCGAATATGATAGTGCACCAAATCATTAGCACTTATTGTATCATGTGATGCGATCTTATGATCAAAGTTACAAGAGAATGTAACATCAAAAGATGTCAATTTTGATAGTGTACCGCATCATTGGCACTCATTATATCACGTGATAGGATCGTATGATTAAAGTAACGAGTGAATATAACATCAAATGATGTCGAATATGATAATGCACTGTGACATTGGCACATATTGTATCACGTGATACGATCGTATGATTAAAGTCACGAGTAAATATAACATCAAATGATGTCGAATATAATAATGCACCGTGACATGGGCACTTATTGTATCACGTGATACGATCGTATGATTAAAGTTACGAGTGTATACACTAATAAATGATGTCGAATATGATAGTGCACCAAATCATTAGCACTTATTGTATCATGTGATGCGATCGTATGATCAAAGTTACAAGAGAATATAACATCAAATGATGTCGATTATCATAGTGTACCGAATTATTAGCACATATTGTATCACGTGATACGATCGTATGATCAAAGTTACGAGTGAATATAACATCAAATGATGTCGATTATGATAGTGTTCCGTATCATAAGCAATCATTGTATCACGTGATGCGATCGTATGATTAAAGTTACAATTGAATATAACATCAAATGATGTCGATTATAATGGTATACCGCTTTATTAGCATACATTGTATCACGTGATACGATCGCATGATTAAAGTTACGAGTGAATATAACATCAAATGATGTCGAATATGATAATGCACCGTGACATTGGCACTTACTGTTTCACGTGATACGATCTTATGATTAAAGTTACGAGTGTATACACCATTAAATGATGTCGAATATGATAGTGTGTCGTAGCATTTACACTCATTGTATCACGCGATTCGATCACATGATTAAAGTTACGAGTGAATATAACATCAAATGATGTCGAATATGATAATGAACCGTGACATTGGCACTTATTGTATCACGTGATACGATCGTATGAATAAAGTTACAGGTGAATATAACATCAAATGATGTTGATTATGATAGTGTTCCGTATCATAAGCAATCATTGTATCACGTGATGCGATCGTATAATTAAAGTTACGAGTAAATATAACATCAAATAATGTCAAATATGAAAGTGTACCGCATCATTAGCACACATTGTATCACGTGATACGATCGTATGATTAAAGTAACGAGTGAATATAACATCAAATGATGTCGATTATAATGGTTTACTGCTTTATTAGCACACATTCTATCACGTGATACGATCGTATGATTAAAGTTACGAGTGAATATAACATCAAATGATGTCGAATATGATAATGCACTGTGACATTGGCACTTATTGTATCACGTGATACGATCGTATGATTAAAGTTACGAGTGTATACACTATTAAATGATGTCGAATATGATAGTGCACCAAATCATTAGCACTTATTGTATCATGTGATGCAATCGTATGATTAAAGTTACAAGTGACTATAACATCAAATGATGTCGATTATAATAGTGTACTGCATTATTAGCACACATTGTATTATGTGATGCGATCGTATGATTAAAGTAACGAGTGAATATAACATCAAATGATGTCGAATATGATAATGCACCGTGACATTGGCACATATTGTATCACGTGATACGATCGTATGATTAAAGTCACGAGTAAATATAACATCAAATGATGTCGAATATAATAATGCACCGTTACATGGGCACTTATTGTATCACGTGATACGATCGTATGATTAAAGTTACGAGTGTATACACTAATAAATGATGTCGAATATGATAGTGCACCAAATCATTAGCACTTATTGTATCATGTGATGCGATCGTATGATCAAAGTTACAAGAGAATATAACATCAAATGATGTCGATTATCATAGTGTACCGAATTATTAGCACATATTGTATCACGTGATACGATCGTATGATCAAAGTTACGAGTGAATATAACATCAAATGATGTCGATTATGATAGTGTTCCGTATCATAAGCAATCATTGTATCACGTGATGCGATCGTATGATTAAAGTTACAATTGAATATAACATCAAATGATGTCGATTATAATGGTATACCGCTTTATTAGCATACATTGTATCACGTGATACGATCGCATGATTAAAGTTACGAGTGAATATAACATCAAATGATGTCGAATATGATAATGCACCGTGACATTGGCACTTATTGTTTCACGTGATACGATCTTATGATTAAAGTTACGAGTGTATACACCATTAAATGATGTCGAATATGATAGTGTGTCGTAGCATTTACACTCATTGTATCACGCGATTCGATCACATGATTAAAGTTACGAGTGAATATAACATCAAATGATGTCGAATATGATAATGAACTGTGACATTGGCACTTATTGTATCACGTGATACGATCGTATGAATAAAGTTACAGGTGAATATAACATCAAATGATGTTGATTATGATAGTGTTCCGTATCATAAGCAATCATTGTATCACGTGATGCGATCGTATAATTAAAGTTACGAGTAAATATAACATCAAATAATGTCAAATATGAAAGTGTACCGCATCATTAGCACACATTGTATCACGTGATACGATCGTATGATTAAAGTAACGAGTGAATATAACATCAAATGATGTCGATTATAATGGTTTACTGCTTTATTAGCACACATTCTATCACGTGATACGATCGTATGATTAAAGTTACGAGTGAATATAACATCAAATGATGTCGAATATGATAATGCACTGTGACATTGGCACTTATTGTATCACGTGATACGATCGTATGATTAAAGTTACGAGTGTATACACTATTAAATGATGTCGAATATGATAGTGCACCAAATCATTAGCACTTATTGTATCATGTGATGCAATCGTATGATTAAAGTTACAAGTGACTATAACATCAAATGATGTCGATTATAATAGTGTACTGCATTATTAGCACACATTGTATCATGTGATGCGATCGTATGATTAAAGTAACGAGTGAATATAACATCAAATGATGTCGAATATGATAATGCACCGTGACATTGGCACATATTGTATCACGTGATACGATCGTATGATTAAAGTCACGAGTAAATATAACATCAAATGATGTCGAATATAATAATGCACCGTTACATGGGCACTTATTGTATCACGTGATACGATCGTATGATTAAAGTTACGAGTGTATACACTAATAAATGATGTCGAATATGATAGTGCACCAAATCATTAGCACTTATTGTATCATGTGATGCGATCGTATGATCAAAGTTACAAGAGAATGTAACATCAAAAGATGTCAATTTTGATAGTGTAGCGCATCATTGGCACTCATTATATCACGTGATAGGATCGTATGATTAAAGTAACGCGTGAATATAACATCAAATGATGTCGAATATGATAATGCACCGTGACATTGGCACATATTGTATCACGTGATACGATCGTATGATTAAAGTCACGAGTAAATATAACATCAAATGATGTCGAATATAATAATGCACCGTGACATGGGCACTTATTGTATCACGTGATACGATCGTATGATTAAAGTTACGAGTGTATACACTAATAAATGATGTCGAATATGATAGTGCACCAAATCATTAGCACTTATTGTATCATGTGATGCGATCGTATGATTAAAGTCACGAGTGAATATAGCATCAAATGATGTCGAATATGATAACGAACCGTGACATTGGTACTTATTGTATCACGTGATACGATCGTATGATCAAAGTTACAAGAGAATATAACATCAAATGATGTCGATTATCATAGTGTACCGCATTATTAGCACATATTGTATCACGTGATACGATCGTATGATTAAAGTTACGAGTGAATATAACATCAAATGATGTCGAATATGATAATGCACCGTGACATTGGCACTCATTGTATCACGTGATACGATCGTATGATTAAAGTCACGAGTGAATATAACATCAAATGATGTCGATTATGATAGTGTTCCGTATCATAAGCACTCATTGTATCACGTGATACGATCGTATGATTAAAGTTACGAGTGAATATAACATCAAATGATGTCGATTATAATAGTGTACTGCATTATTAGCACACATTGTATCATGTGATGCGATCGTATGATTAAAGTAACGAGTAAATATAACATCAAATGATGTCGAATATAATAATGCACCGTTACATGGGCACTTATTGTATCACGTGATACGATCGTATGATTAAAGTTACGAGTGTATACACTAATAAATGATGTCAAATATGATAGTGCACCAAATCATTAGCACTTATTGTATCATGTGATGCGATCGTATGATCAAAGTTACAAGAGAATGTAACATCAAAAGATGTCAATTTTGATAGTGTACCGCATCATTGGCACTCATTATATCACGTGATAGGATCGTATGATTAAAGTAACGAGTGAATATAACATCAAATGATGTCGAATATGATAATGCAGTGTGACATTGGCACATATTGTATCACGTGATACGATCGTATGATTAAAGTCACGAGTAAATATAACATCAAATGATGTCGAATATAATAATGCACCGTTACATGGGCACTTATTGTATCACGTGATACGATCGTATGATTAAAGTTACGAGTGTATACACTAATAAATGATGTCGAATATGATAGTGCACCAAATCATTAGCACTTATTGTATCATGTGATGCGATCGTATGATCAAAGTTACAAGAGAATATAACATCAAATGATGTCGATTATCATAGTACCGCATTATTAGCACATATTGTATCACGTGATACGATCGTATGATCAAAGTTACGAGTGAATATAACATCAAATGATGTCGATTATGATAGTGTTCCGTATCATAAGCAATCATTGTATCACGTGATGCGATCGTATGATTAAAGTTACAATTGAATATAACATCAAATGATGTCGATTATAATGGTATACCGCTTTATTAGCATACATTGTATCACGTGATACGATCGCATGATTAAAGTTACGAGTGAATATAACATCAAATGATGTCGAATATGATAATGCACCGTGACATTGGCACTTATTGTTTCACGTGATACGATCTTATGATTAAAGTTACGAGTGTATACACCATTAAATGATGTCGAATATGATAGTGTGTCGTAGCATTTACACTCATTGTATCACGTGATTCGATCACATGATTAAAGTTACGAGTGAATATAACATCAAATGATGTCGAATATGATAATGAACCGTGACATTGGCACTTATTGTATCACGTGATACGATCGTATGAATAAAGTTACAGGTGAATATAACATCAAATGATGTTGATTATGATAGTGTTCCGTATCATAAGCAATCATTGTATCACGTGATGCGATCGTATAATTAAAGTTACGAGTAAATATAACATCAAATAATGTCAAATATGAAAGTGTACCGCATCATTAGCACACATTGTATCACGTGATACGATCGTATGATTAAAGTTACGAGTGAATATAACATCAAATGATGTCGATTATAATGGTTTACTGCTTTATTAGCACACATTCTATCACGTGATACGATCGTATGATTAAAGTTACGAGTGAATATAACATCAAATGATGTCGAATATGATAATGCACTGTGACATTGGCACTTATTGTATCACGTGATACGATCGTATGATTAAAGTTACGAGTGTATACACTATTAAATGATGTCGAATATGATAGTGCACCAAATCATTAGCACTTATTGTATCATGTGATGCAATCGTATGATTAAAGTTACAAGTGACTATAACATCAAATGATGTCGATTATAATAGTGTACTGCATTATTAGCACACATTGTATCATGTGATGCGATCGTATGATTAAAGTAACGAGTGAATATAACATCAAATGATGTCGAATATGATAATGCACCGTGACATTGGCACATATTGTATCACGTGATACGATCGTATGATTAAAGTCACGAGTAAATATAACATCAAATGATGTCGAATATAATAATGCACCGTTACATGGGCACTTATTGTATCACGTGATACGATCGTATGATTAAAGTTACGAGTGTATACACTAATAAATGATGTCGAATATGATAGTGCACCAAATCATTAGCACTTATTGTATCATGTGATGCGATCGTATGATCAAAGTTACAAGAGAATGTAACATCAAAAGATGTCAATTTTGATAGTGTACCGCATCATTGGCACTCATTATATCACGTGATAGGATCGTATGATTAAAGTAACGAGTGAATATAACATCAAATGATGTCGAATATGATAATGCACCGTGACATTGGCACTTATTGTATCACGTGATACGATCGTATGATTAAAGTTACGAGTGTATACACTAATAAATGATGTCGAATATGATAGTGCACCAAATCATTAGCACTTATTGTATCATGTGATGCGATCGTATGATTAAAGTCACGAGTGAATATAGCATCAAATGATGTCGAATATGATAACGAACCGTGACATTGGTACTTATTGTATCACGTGATACGATCGTATGATCAAAGTTACAAGAGAATATAACATCAAATGATGTCGATTATCATAGTGTACCGCATTATTAGCACATATTGTATCACGTGATACGATCGTATGATTAAAGTTACGAGTGAATATAACATCAAATGATGTCGAATATGATAATGCACCGTGACATTGGCACTCATTGTATCACGTGATACGATCGTATGATTAAAGTCACGAGTGAATATAACATCAAATGATGTCGATTATGATAGTGTTCCGTATCATAAGCACTCATTGTATCACGTGATACGATCGTATGATGAAAGTTACGAGTGAATATAACATCAAATGATGTCGATTATGATAGTGTTCCGTATCATAAGCAATCATTGTATCACGTGATGCGATCGTATGATTAAAGTTACAATTGAATATAACATCAAATGATGTCGATTATAATCGTATACCGCTTTATTAGCATACATTGTATCACGTGATGCGATCGTATGATTAAAGTAACGAGTAAATATAACATCAAATGATGTCGAATATAATAATGCACCGTTACATGGGCACTTATTGTATCACGTGATACGATCGTATGATTAAAGTTACGAGTGTATACACTAATAAATGATGTCGAATATGATAGTGCACCAAATCATTAGCACTTATTGTATCATGTGATGCAATCGTATGATTAAAGTTACAAGTGACTATAACATCAAATGATGTCGATTATAATAGTGTACTGCATTATTAGCACACATTGTATCATGTGATGCGATCGTTTGATTAAAGTAACGAGTAAATATAACATCAAATGATGTCGAATATAATAATGCACCGTTACATGGGCACTTATTGTATCACGTGATACGATCGTATGATTAAAGTTACGAGTGTATACACTAATAAATGATGTCGAATATGATAGTGCACCAAATCATTAGCACTTATTGTATCATGTGATGCGATCTTATGATCAAAGTTACAAGAGAATGTAACATCAAAAGATGTCAATTTTGATAGTGTACCGCATCATTGGCACTCATTATATCACGTGATAGGATCGTATGATTAAAGTAACGAGTGAATATAACATCAAATGATGTCGAATATGATAATGCACTGTGACATTGGCACATATTGTATCACGTGATACGATCGTATGATTAAAGTCACGAGTAAATATAACATCAAATGATGTCGAATATAATAATGCACCGTGACATGGGCACTTATTGTATCACGTGATACGATCGTATGATTAAAGTTACGAGTGTATACACTAATAAATGATGTCGAATATGATAGTGCACCAAATCATTAGCACTTATTGTATCATGTGATGCGATCGTATGATCAAAGTTACAAGAGAATATAACATCAAATGATGTCGATTATCATAGTGTACCGAATTATTAGCACATATTGTATCACGTGATACGATCGTATGATCAAAGTTACGAGTGAATATAACATCAAATGATGTCGATTATGATAGTGTTCCGTATCATAAGCAATCATTGTATCACGTGATGCGATCGTATGATTAAAGTTACAATTGAATATAACATCAAATGATGTCGATTATAATGGTATACCGCTTTATTAGCATACATTGTATCACGTGATACGATCGCATGATTAAAGTTACGAGTGAATATAACATCAAATGATGTCGAATATGATAATGCACCGTGACATTGGCACTTACTGTTTCACGTGATACGATCTTATGATTAAAGTTACGAGTGTATACACCATTAAATGATGTCGAATATGATAGTGTGTCGTAGCATTTACACTCATTGTATCACGCGATTCGATCACATGATTAAAGTTACGAGTGAATATAACATCAAATGATGTCGAATATGATAATGAACCGTGACATTGGCACTTATTGTATCACGTGATACGATCGTATGAATAAAGTTACAGGTGAATATAACATCAAATGATGTTGATTATGATAGTGTTCCGTATCATAAGCAATCATTGTATCACGTGATGCGATCGTATAATTAAAGTTACGAGTAAATATAACATCAAATAATGTCAAATATGAAAGTGTACCGCATCATTAGCACACATTGTATCACGTGATACGATCGTATGATTAAAGTAACGAGTGAATATAACATCAAATGATGTCGATTATAATGGTTTACTGCTTTATTAGCACACATTCTATCACGTGATACGATCGTATGATTAAAGTTACGAGTGAATATAACATCAAATGATGTCGAATATGATAATGCACTGTGACATTGGCACTTATTGTATCACGTGATACGATCGTATGATTAAAGTTACGAGTGTATACACTATTAAATGATGTCGAATATGATAGTGCACCAAATCATTAGCACTTATTGTATCATGTGATGCAATCGTATGATTAAAGTTACAAGTGACTATAACATCAAATGATGTCGATTATAATAGTGTACTGCATTATTAGCACACATTGTATTATGTGATGCGATCGTATGATTAAAGTAACGAGTGAATATAACATCAAATGATGTCGAATATGATAATGCACCGTGACATTGGCACATATTGTATCACGTGATACGATCGTATGATTAAAGTCACGAGTAAATATAACATCAAATGATGTCGAATATAATAATGCACCGTTACATGGGCACTTATTGTATCACGTGATACGATCGTATGATTAAAGTTACGAGTGTATACACTAATAAATGATGTCGAATATGATAGTGCACCAAATCATTAGCACTTATTGTATCATGTGATGCGATCGTATGATCAAAGTTACAAGAGAATATAACATCAAATGATGTCGATTATCATAGTGTACCGAATTATTAGCACATATTGTATCACGTGATACGATCGTATGATCAAAGTTACGAGTGAATATAACATCAAATGATGTCGATTATGATAGTGTTCCGTATCATAAGCAATCATTGTATCACGTGATGCGATCGTATGATTAAAGTTACAATTGAATATAACATCAAATGATGTCGATTATAATGGTATACCGCTTTATTAGCATACATTGTATCACGTGATACGATCGCATGATTAAAGTTACGAGTGAATATAACATCAAATGATGTCGAATATGATAATGCACCGTGACATTGGCACTTATTGTTTCACGTGATACGATCTTATGATTAAAGTTACGAGTGTATACACCATTAAATGATGTCGAATATGATAGTGTGTCGTAGCATTTACACTCATTGTATCACGCGATTCGATCACATGATTAAAGTTACGAGTGAATATAACATCAAATGATGTCGAATATGATAATGAACCGTGACATTGGCACTTATTGTATCACGTGATACGATCGTATGAATAAAGTTACAGGTGAATATAACATCAAATGATGTTGATTATGATAGTGTTCCGTATCATAAGCAATCATTGTATCACGTGATGCGATCGTATAATTAAAGTTACGAGTAAATATAACATCAAATAATGTCAAATATGTAAGTGTACCGCATCATTAGCACACATTGTATCACGTGATACGATCGTATGATTAAAGTAACGAGTGAATATAACATCAAATGATGTCGATTATAATGGTTTACTGCTTTATTAGCACACATTCTATCACGTGATACGATCGTATGATTAAAGTTACGAGTGAATATAACATCAAATGATGTCGAATATGATAATGCACTGTGACATTGGCACTTATTGTATCACGTGATACGATCGTATGATTAAAGTTACGAGTGTATACACTATTAAATGATGTCGAATATGATAGTGCACCAAATCATTAGCACTTATTGTATCATGTGATGCAATCGTATGATTAAAGTTACAAGTGACTATAACATCAAATGATGTCGATTATAATAGTGTACTGCATTATTAGCACACATTGTATCATGTGATGCGATCGTATGATTAAAGTAACGAGTGAATATAACATCAAATGATGTCGAATATGATAATGCACCGTGACATTGGCACATATTGTATCACGTGATACGATCGTATGATTAAAGTCACGAGTAAATATAACATCAAATGATGTCGAATATAATAATGCACCGTTACATGGGCACTTATTGTATCACGTGATACGATCGTATGATTAAAGTTACGAGTGTATACACTAATAAATGATGTCGAATATGATAGTGCACCAAATCATTAGCACTTATTGTATCATGTGATGCGATCGTATGATCAAAGTTACAAGAGAATGTAACATCAAAAGATGTCAATTTTGATAGTGTACCGCATCATTGGCACTCATTATATCACGTGATAGGATCGTATGATTAAAGTAACGCGTGAATATAACATCAAATGATGTCGAATATGATAATGCACCGTGACATTGGCACATATTGTATCACGTGATACGATCGTATGATTAAAGTCACGAGTAAATATAACATCAAATGATGTCGAATATAATAATGCACCGTGACATGGGCACTTATTGTATCACGTGATACGATCGTATGATTAAAGTTACGAGTGTATACACTAATAAATGATGTCGAATATGATAGTGCACCAAATCATTAGCACTTATTGTATCATGTGATGCGATCGTATGATTAAAGTCACGAGTGAATATAGCATCAAATGATGTCGAATATGATAACGAACCGTGACATTGGTACTTATTGTATCACGTGATACGATCGTATGATCAAAGTTACAAGAGAATATAACATCAAATGATGTCGATTATCATAGTGTACCGCATTATTAGCACATATTGTATCACGTGATACGATCGTATGATTAAAGTTACGAGTGAATATAACATCAAATGATGTCGAATATGATAATGCACCGTGACATTGGCACTCATTGTATCACGTGATACGATCGTATGATTAAAGTCACGAGTGAATATAACATCAAATGATGTCGATTATGATAGTGTTCCGTATCATAAGCACTCATTGTATCACGTGATACGATCGTATGATGAAAGTTACGAGTGAATATAACATCAAATGATGTCGATTATAATAGTGTACTGCATTATTAGCACACATTGTATCATGTGATGCGATCGTATGATTAAAGTAACGAGTAAATATAACATCAAATGATGTCGAATATAATAATGCACCGTTACATGGGCACTTATTGTATCACGTGATACGATCGTATGATTAAAGTTACGAGTGTATACACTAATAAATGATGTCAAATATGATAGTGCACCAAATCATTAGCACTTATTGTATCATGTGATGCGATCGTATGATCAAAGTTACAAGAGAATGTAACATCAAAAGATGTCAATTTTGATAGTGTACCGCATCATTGGCACTCATTATATCACGTGATAGGATCGTATGATTAAAGTAACGAGTGAATATAACATCAAATGATGTCGAATATGATAATGCAGTGTGACATTGGCACATATTGTATCACGTGATACGATCGTATGATTAAAGTCACGAGTAAATATAACATCAAATGATGTCGAATATAATAATGCACCGTGACATGGGCACTTATTGTATCACGTGATACGATCGTATGATTAAAGTTACGAGTGTATACACTAATAAATGATGTCGAATATGATAGTGCACCAAATCATTAGCACTTATTGTATCATGTGATGCGATCGTATGATCAAAGTTACAAGAGAATATAACATCAAATGATGTCGATTATCATAGTACCGCATTATTAGCACATATTGTATCACGTGATACGATCGTATGATCAAAGTTACGAGTGAATATAACATCAAATGATGTCGATTATGATAGTGTTCCGTATCATAAGCAATCATTGTATCACGTGATGCGATCGTATGATTAAAGTTACAATTGAATATAACATCAAATGATGTCGATTATAATGGTATACCGCTTTATTAGCATACATTGTATCACGTGATACGATCGCATGATTAAAGTTACGAGTGAATATAACATCAAATGATGTCGAATATGATAATGCACCGTGACATTGGCACTTATTGTTTCACGTGATACGATCTTATGATTAAAGTTACGAGTGTATACACCATTAAATGATGTCGAATATGATAGTGTGTCGTAGCATTTACACTCATTGTATCACGCGATTCGATCACATGATTAAAGTTACGAGTGAATATAACATCAAATGATGTCGAATATGATAATGAACCGTGACATTGGCACTTATTGTATCACGTGATACGATCGTATGAATAAAGTTACAGGTGAATATAACATCAAATGATGTTGATTATGATAGTGTTCCGTATCATAAGCAATCATTGTATCACGTGATGCGATCGTATAATTAAAGTTACGAGTAAATATAACATCAAATAATGTCAAATATGAAAGTGTACCGCATCATTAGCACACATTGTATCACGTGATACGATCGTATGATTAAAGTAACGAGTGAATATAACATCAAATGATGTCGATTATAATGGTTTACTGCTTTATTAGCACACATTCTATCACGTGATACGATCGTATGATTAAAGTTACGAGTGAATATAACATCAAATGATGTCGAATATGATAATGCACTGTGACATTGGCACTTATTGTATCACGTGATACGATCGTATGATTAAAGTTACGAGTGTATACACTATTAAATGATGTCGAATATGATAGTGCACCAAATCATTAGCACTTATTGTATCATGTGATGCAATCGTATGATTAAAGTTACAAGTGACTATAACATCAAATGATGTCGATTATAATAGTGTACTGCATTATTAGCACACATTGTATCATGTGATGCGATCGTATGATTAAAGTAACGAGTGAATATAACATCAAATGATGTCGAATATGATAATGCACCGTGACATTGGCACATATTGTATCACGTGATACGATCGTATGATTAAAGTCACGAGTAAATATAACATCAAATGATGTCGAATATAATAATGCACCGTTACATGGGCACTTATTGTATCCCGTGATACGATCGTATGATTAAAGTTACGAGTGTATACACTAATAAATGATGTCGAATATGATAGTGCACCAAATCATTAGCACTTATTGTATCATGTGATGCAATCGTATGATCAAAGTTACAAGAGAATGTAACATCAAAAGATGTCAATTTTGATAGTGTACCGCATCATTGGCACTCATTATATCACGTGATAGGATCGTATGATTAAAGTAACGAGTGAATATAACATCAAATGATGTCGAATATGATAATGCACCGTGACATTGGCACATATTGTATCACGTGATACGATCGTATGATTAAAGTCACGAGTAAATATAACATCAAATGATGTCGAATATAATAATGCACCGTGACATGGGCACTTATTGTATCACGTGATACGATCGTATGATTAAAGTTACGAGTGTATACACTAATAAATGATGTCGAATATGATAGTGCACCAAATCATTAGCACTTATTGTATCATGTGATGCGATCGTATGATTAAAGTCACGAGTGAATATAGCATCAAATGATGTCGAATATGATAACGAACCGTGACATTGGTACTTATTGTATCACGTGATACGATCGTATGATCAAAGTTACAAGAGAATATAACATCAAATGATGTCGATTATCATAGTGTACCGCATTATTAGCACATATTGTATCATGTGATACGATCGTATGATTAAAGTTACGAGTGAATATAACATCAAATGATGTCGAATATGATAATGCACCGTGACATTGGCACTCATTGTATCACGTGATACGATCGTATGATTAAAGTCACGAGTGAATATAACATCAAATGATGTCGATTATGATAGTGTTCCGTATCATAAGCACTCATTGTATCACGTGATACGATCGTATGATGAAAGTTACGAGTGAATATAACATCAAATGATGTCGATTATGATAGTGTTCCGTATCATAAGCAATCATTGTATCACGTGATGCGATCGTATGATTAAAGTTACAATTGAATATAACATCAAACGATGTCGATTATAATCGTATACCGCTTTATTAGCATACATTGTATCACGTGATGCGATCGTATGATTAAAGTAACGAGTAAATATAACATCAAATGATGTCGAATATAATAATGCACCGTTACATGGGCACTTATTGTATCACGTGATACGATCGTATGATTAAAGTTACGAGTGTATACACTAATAAATGATGTCGAATATGATAGTGCACCAAATCATTAGCACTTATTGTATCATGTGATGCAATCGTATGATTAAAGTTACAAGTGACTATAACATCAAATGATGTCGATTATAATAGTGTACTGCATTATTAGCACACATTGTATCATGTGATGCGATCGTTTGATTAAAGTAACGAGTAAATATAACATCAAATGATGTCGAATATAATAATGCACCGTTACATGGGCACTTATTGTATCACGTGATACGATCGTATGATTAAAGTTACGAGTGTATACACTAATAAATGATGTCGAATATGATAGTGCACCAAATCATTAGCACTTATTGTATCATGTGATGCGATCGTATGATCAAAGTTACAAGAGAATGTAACATCAAAAGATGTCAATTTTGATAGTGTACCGCATCATTGGCACTCATTATATCACGTGATAGGATCGTATGATTAAAGTAACGAGTGAATATAACATCAAATGATGTCGAATATGATAATGCACTGTGACATTGGCACATATTGTATCACGTGATACGATCGTATGATTAAAGTCACGAGTAAATATAACATCAAATGATGTCGAATATAATAATGCACCGTGACATGGGCACTTATTGTATCACGTGATACGATCGTATGATTAAAGTTACGAGTGTATACACTAATAAATGATGTCGAATATGATAGTGCACCAAATCATTAGCACTTATTGTATCATGTGATGCGATCGTATGATCAAAGTTACAAGAGAATATAACATCAAATGATGTCGATTATCATAGTGTACCGCATTATTAGCACATATTGTATCACGTGATACGATCGTATGATCAAAGTTACGAGTGAATATAACATCAAATGATGTCGATTATGATAGTGTTCCGTATCATAAGCAACCATTGTATCACGTGATGCGATCGTATGATTAAAGTTACAATTGAATATAACATCAAATGATGTCGATTATAATGGTATACCGCTTTATTAGCATACATTGTATCACGTGATACGATCGCATGATTAAAGTTACGAGTGAATATAACATCAAATGATGTCGAATATGATAATGCACCGTGACATTGGCACTTATTGTTTCACGTGATACGATCTTATGATTAAAGTTACGAGTGTATACACCATTAAATGATGTCGAATATGATAGTGTGTCGTAGCATTGACACTCATTGTATCACGCGATTCGATCACATGATTAAAGTTACGAGTGAATATAAAATCAAATAATGTCAAATATGAAAGTGTACCGTATTAATATCACACATTGTATCACGTGATACGATCGTATGATTAAAGTTACAGGTGTATATAACATCAAATTATGTTGATTATATTAGTGTACCGCATCATTAGCACACATTGTATCACATGATACGATCGTATGATTAAAGTAACGAGTGAATATAACATCAAATGATGTCGAATATGATAATGCACCGTGACATTGGCACTCATTGTATCACGTGATACGATCGTATGATTAAAGTCACGAGTGAATATAACATCAAATGATGTCGTTTATGATAGTGTTCCGTATCATAAGCACTCATTGTATCACGTGATACGATCGTATGATGAAAGTTACGAGTGAATATAACATCAAATGATGTCGATTATGATAGTGTTCCGTATCATAAGCAATCATTGTATCACGTGATGCGATCGTATGATTAAAGTTACAATTGAATATAACATCAAATGATGTCGATTATAATCGTATACCGCTTTATTAGCATACATTGTATCACGTGATGCGATCGTATGATTAAAGTAACGAGTAAATATAACATCAAATGATGTCGAATATAATAATGCACCGTTACATGGGCACTTATTGTATCACGTGATTCGATCGTATGATTAAAGTTACGAGTGTATACACTATTAAATGATGTCGAATATGATAGTGCACCAAATCATTAGCACTTATTGTATCATGTGATGCAATCGTATGATTAAAGTTACAAGTGACTATAACATCAAATGATGTCGATTATAATAGTGTACTGCATTATTAGCACACATTGTATTATGTGATGCGATCGTATGATTAAAGTAACGAGTGAATATAACATCAAATGATGTCGAATATGATAATGCACCGTGACATTGGCACATATTGTATCACGTGATACGATCGTATGATTAAAGTCACGAGTAAATATAACATCAAATGATGTCGAATATAATAATGCACCGTTACATGGGCACTTATTGTATCACGTGATACGATCGTATGATTAAAGTTACGAGTGTATACACTAATAAATGATGTCGAATATGATAGTGCACCAAATTATTAGCACTTATTGTATCATGTGATGCGATCGTATGATCAAAGTTACAAGAGAATGTAACATCAAAAGATGTCAATTTTGATAGTGTACCGCATCATTGGCACTCATTATATCACGTGATAGGATCGTATGATTAAAGTAACGCGTGAATATAACATCAAATGATGTTGAATATGATAATGCACCGTGACATTGGCACATATTGTATCACGTGATACGATCGTATGATTAAAGTCACGAGTAAATATAACATCAAATGATGTCGAATATAATAATGCACCGTGACATGGGCACTTATTATATCACGTGATAGGATCGTATGATTAAAGTTACGAGTGTATACACTAATAAATGATGTCGAATATGATAGTGCACCAAATCATTAGCACTTATTGTATCATGTGATGCGATCGTATGATTAAAGTCACGAGTGAATATAGCATTAAATGATGTCGAATATGATAACGAACCGTGACATTGGTACTTATTGTATCACGTGATACGATCGTATGATCAAAGTTACAAGAGAATATAACATCAAATGATGTCGATTATCATAGTGTACCGCATTATTAGCACATATTGTATCACGTGATACGATCGTATGATTAAAGTTACGAGTGAATATAACATCAAATGATGTCGAATATGATAATGCACCGTGACATTGGCACTCATTGTATCACGTGATACGATCGTATGATTAAAGTCACGAGTGAATATAACATCAAATGATGTCGATTATGATAGTGTTCCGTATCATAAGCACTCATTGTATCACGTGATACGATCGTATGATGAAAGTTACGAGTGAATATAACATCAAATGATGTCGATTATGATAGTGTTCCGTATCATAAGCAATCATTGTATCACGTGATGCGATCGTATGATTAAAGTTACAATTGAATATAACATCAAATGATGTCGATTATGATAGTGTTCCGTATCATAAGCAATCATTGTATCACGTGATGCGATCGTATGATTAAAGTTACGAGTGTATACACTAATAAATGATGTCGAATATGATAGTGCACCAAATCATTAGCACTTATTGTATCATGTGATGCGATCGTATGATCAAAGTTACAAGAGAATATAACATCAAATGATGTCGATTATCATAGTACCGCATTATTAGCACATATTGTATCACGTGATACGATCGTATGATCAAAGTTACGAGTGAATATAACATCAAATGATGTCGATTATGATAGTGTTCCGTATCATAAGCAATCATTGTATCACGTGATGCGATCGTATGATTAAAGTTACAATTGAATATAACATCAAATGATGTCGATTATAATGGTATACCGCTTTATTAGCATACATTGTATCACGTGATACGATCGCATGATTAAAGTTACGAGTGAATATAACATCAAATGATGTCGAATATGATAATGCACCGTGACATTGGCACTTATTGTTTCACGTGATACGATCTTATGATTAAAGTTACGAGTGTATACACCATTAAATGATGTCGAATATGATAGTGTGTCGTAGCATTTACACTCATTGTATCACGCGATTCGATCACATGATTAAAGTTACGAGTGAATATAACATCAAATGATGTCGAATATGATAATGAACCGTGACATTGGCACTTATTGTATCACGTGATACGATCGTATGAATAAAGTTACAGGTGAATATAACATCAAATGATGTTGATTATGATAGTGTTCCGTATCATAAGCAATCATTGTATCACGTGATGCGATCGTATAATTAAAGTTACGAGTAAATATAACATCAAATAATGTCAAATATGAAAGTGTACCGCATCATTAGCACACATTGTATCACGTGATACGATCGTATGATTAAAGTAACGAGTGAATATAACATCAAATGATGTCGATTATAATGGTTTACTGCTTTATTAGCACACATTCTATCACGTGATACGATCGTATGATTAAAGTTACGAGTGAATATAACATCAAATGATGTCGAATATGATAATGCACTGTGACATTGGCACTTATTGTATCACGTGATACGATCGTATGATTAAAGTTACGAGTGTATACACTATTAAATGATGTCGAATATGATAGTGCACCAAATCATTAGCACTTATTGTATCATGTGATGCAATCGTATGATTAAAGTTACAAGTGACTATAACATCAAATGATGTCGATTATAATAGTGTACTGCATTATTAGCACACATTGTATCATGTGATGCGATCGTATGATTAAAGTAACGAGTGAATATAACATCAAATGATGTCGAATATGATAATGCACCGTGACATTGGCACATATTGTATCACGTGATACGATCGTATGATTAAAGTCACGAGTAAATATAACATCAAATGATGTCGAATATAATAATGCACCGTTACATGGGCACTTATTGTATCCCGTGATACGATCGTATGATTAAAGTTACGAGTGTATACACTAATAAATGATGTCGAATATGATAGTGCACCAAATCATTAGCACTTATTGTATCATGTGATGCAATCGTATGATCAAAGTTACAAGAGAATGTAACATCAAAAGATGTCAATTTTGATAGTGTACCGCATCATTGGCACTCATTATATCACGTGATAGGATCGTATGATTAAAGTAACGAGTGAATATAACATCAAATGATGTCGAATATGATAATGCACCGTGACATTGGCACATATTGTATCACGTGATACGATCGTATGATTAAAGTCACGAGTAAATATAACATCAAATGATGTCGAATATAATAATGCACCGTGACATGGGCACTTATTGTATCACGTGATACGATCGTATGATTAAAGTTACGAGTGTATACACTAATAAATGATGTCGAATATGATAGTGCACCAAATCATTAGCACTTATTGTATCATGTGATGCGATCGTATGATTAAAGTCACGAGTGAATATAGCATCAAATGATGTCGAATATGATAACGAACCGTGACATTGGTACTTATTGTATCACGTGATACGATCGTATGATCAAAGTTACAAGAGAATATAACATCAAATGATGTCGATTATCATAGTGTACCGCATTATTAGCACATATTGTATCATGTGATACGATCGTATGATTAAAGTTACGAGTGAATATAACATCAAATGATGTCGAATATGATAATGCACCGTGACATTGGCACTCATTGTATCACGTGATACGATCGTATGATTAAAGTCACGAGTGAATATAACATCAAATGATGTCGATTATGATAGTGTTCCGTATCATAAGCACTCATTGTATCACGTGATACGATCGTATGATGAAAGTTACGAGTGAATATAACATCAAATGATGTCGATTATGATAGTGTTCCGTATCATAAGCAATCATTGTATCACGTGATGCGATCGTATGATTAAAGTTACAATTGAATATAACATCAAACGATGTCGATTATAATCGTATACCGCTTTATTAGCATACATTGTATCACGTGATGCGATCGTATGATTAAAGTAACGAGTAAATATAACATCAAATGATGTCGAATATAATAATGCACCGTTACATGGGCACTTATTGTATCACGTGATACGATCGTATGATTAAAGTTACGAGTGTATACACTAATAAATGATGTCGAATATGATAGTGCACCAAATCATTAGCACTTATTGTATCATGTGATGCAATCGTATGATTAAAGTTACAAGTGACTATAACATCAAATGATGTCGATTATAATAGTGTACTGCATTATTAGCACACATTGTATCATGTGATGCGATCGTTTGATTAAAGTAACGAGTAAATATAACATCAAATGATGTCGAATATAATAATGCACCGTTACATGGGCACTTATTGTATCACGTGATACGATCGTATGATTAAAGTTACGAGTGTATACACTAATAAATGATGTCGAATATGATAGTGCACCAAATCATTAGCACTTATTGTATCATGTGATGCGATCGTATGATCAAAGTTACAAGAGAATGTAACATCAAAAGATGTCAATTTTGATAGTGTACCGCATCATTGGCACTCATTATATCACGTGATAGGATCGTATGATTAAAGTAACGAGTGAATATAACATCAAATGATGTCGAATATGATAATGCACTGTGACATTGGCACATATTGTATCACGTGATACGATCGTATGATTAAAGTCACGAGTAAATATAACATCAAATGATGTCGAATATAATAATGCACCGTGACATGGGCACTTATTGTATCACGTGATACGATCGTATGATTAAAGTTACGAGTGTATACACTAATAAATGATGTCGAATATGATAGTGCACCAAATCATTAGCACTTATTGTATCATGTGATGCGATCGTATGATCAAAGTTACAAGAGAATATAACATCAAATGATGTCGATTATCATAGTGTACCGCATTATTAGCACATATTGTATCACGTGATACGATCGTATGATCAAAGTTACGAGTGAATATAACATCAAATGATGTCGATTATGATAGTGTTCCGTATCATAAGCAACCATTGTATCACGTGATGCGATCGTATGATTAAAGTTACAATTGAATATAACATCAAATGATGTCGATTATAATGGTATACCGCTTTATTAGCATACATTGTATCACGTGATACGATCGCATGATTAAAGTTACGAGTGAATATAACATCAAATGATGTCGAATATGATAATGCACCGTGACATTGGCACTTATTGTTTCACGTGATACGATCTTATGATTAAAGTTACGAGTGTATACACCATTAAATGATGTCGAATATGATAGTGTGTCGTAGCATTGACACTCATTGTATCACGCGATTCGATCACATGATTAAAGTTACGAGTGAATATAAAATCAAATAATGTCAAATATGAAAGTGTACCGTATTAATATCACACATTGTATCACGTGATACGATCGTATGATTAAAGTTACAGGTGTATATAACATCAAATTATGTTGATTATATTAGTGTACCGCATCATTAGCACACATTGTATCACATGATACGATCGTATGATTAAAGTAACGAGTGAATATAACATCAAATGATGTCGAATATGATAATGCACCGTGACATTGGCACTCATTGTATCACGTGATACGATCGTATGATTAAAGTCACGAGTGAATATAACATCAAATGATGTCGTTTATGATAGTGTTCCGTATCATAAGCACTCATTGTATCACGTGATACGATCGTATGATGAAAGTTACGAGTGAATATAACATCAAATGATGTCGATTATGATAGTGTTCCGTATCATAAGCAATCATTGTATCACGTGATGCGATCGTATGATTAAAGTTACAATTGAATATAACATCAAATGATGTCGATTATAATCGTATACCGCTTTATTAGCATACATTGTATCACGTGATGCGATCGTATGATTAAAGTAACGAGTAAATATAACATCAAATGATGTCGAATATAATAATGCACCGTTACATGGGCACTTATTGTATCACGTGATTCGATCGTATGATTAAAGTTACGAGTGTATACACTATTAAATGATGTCGAATATGATAGTGCACCAAATCATTAGCACTTATTGTATCATGTGATGCAATCGTATGATTAAAGTTACAAGTGACTATAACATCAAATGATGTCGATTATAATAGTGTACTGCATTATTAGCACACATTGTATTATGTGATGCGATCGTATGATTAAAGTAACGAGTGAATATAACATCAAATGATGTCGAATATGATAATGCACCGTGACATTGGCACATATTGTATCACGTGATACGATCGTATGATTAAAGTCACGAGTAAATATAACATCAAATGATGTCGAATATAATAATGCACCGTTACATGGGCACTTATTGTATCACGTGATACGATCGTATGATTAAAGTTACGAGTGTATACACTAATAAATGATGTCGAATATGATAGTGCACCAAATTATTAGCACTTATTGTATCATGTGATGCGATCGTATGATCAAAGTTACAAGAGAATGTAACATCAAAAGATGTCAATTTTGATAGTGTACCGCATCATTGGCACTCATTATATCACGTGATAGGATCGTATGATTAAAGTAACGCGTGAATATAACATCAAATGATGTTGAATATGATAATGCACCGTGACATTGGCACATATTGTATCACGTGATACGATCGTATGATTAAAGTCACGAGTAAATATAACATCAAATGATGTCGAATATAATAATGCACCGTGACATGGGCACTTATTATATCACGTGATAGGATCGTATGATTAAAGTTACGAGTGTATACACTAATAAATGATGTCGAATATGATAGTGCACCAAATCATTAGCACTTATTGTATCATGTGATGCGATCGTATGATTAAAGTCACGAGTGAATATAGCATTAAATGATGTCGAATATGATAACGAACCGTGACATTGGTACTTATTGTATCACGTGATACGATCGTATGATCAAAGTTACAAGAGAATATAACATCAAATGATGTCGATTATCATAGTGTACCGCATTATTAGCACATATTGTATCACGTGATACGATCGTATGATTAAAGTTACGAGTGAATATAACATCAAATGATGTCGAATATGATAATGCACCGTGACATTGGCACTCATTGTATCACGTGATACGATCGTATGATTAAAGTCACGAGTGAATATAACATCAAATGATGTCGATTATGATAGTGTTCCGTATCATAAGCACTCATTGTATCACGTGATACGATCGTATGATGAAAGTTACGAGTGAATATAACATCAAATGATGTCGATTATGATAGTGTTCCGTATCATAAGCAATCATTGTATCACGTGATGCGATCGTATGATTAAAGTTACAATTGAATATAACATCAAATGATGTCGATTATGATAGTGTTCCGTATCATAAGCAATCATTGTATCACGTGATGCGATCGTATGATTAAAGTTACAATTGAATATAACATCAAATGATGTCGATTATAATAGTGTACTGCATTAATAGCACACATTGTATCATGTGATGCGATCGTATGATTAAAGTAACGAGTAAATATAACATCAAATGATGTCGAATATAATAATGCACCGTTACATGGGCACTTATTGTATCACGTGATACGATCGTATGATTAAAGTTACGAGTGTATACACTAATAAATGATGTCAAATATGATAGTGCACCAAATCATTAGCACTTATTGTATCATGTGATGCGATCGTATGATCAAAGTTACAAGAGAATGTAACATCAAAAGATGTCTATTTTGATAGTGTACCGCATCATTGGCACTCATTATATCACGTGATAGGATCGTATGATTAAAGTAACGAGTGAATATAACATCAAATGATGTCGAATATGATAATGCAGTGTGACATTGGCACATATTGTATCACGTGATACGATCGTATGATTAAAGTCACGAGTAAATATAACATCAAATGATGTCGAATATAATAATGCACCGTGACATGGGCACTTATTGTATCACGTGATACGATCGTATGATTAAAGTTACGAGTGTATACACTAATAAATGATGTCGAATATGATAGTGCACCAAATCATTAGCACTTATTGTATCATGTGATGCGATCGTATGATCAAAGTTACAAGAGAATATAACATCAAATGATGTCGATTATCATAGTGTACCGCATTATTAGCACATATTGTATCACGTGATACGATCGTATGATCAAAGTTACGAGTGAATATAACATCAAATGATGTCGATTATGATAGTGTTCCGTATCATAAGCAATCATTGTATCACGTGATGCGATCGTATGATTAAAGTTACAATTGAATATAACATCAAATGATGTCGATTATAATGGTATACCGCTTTATTAGCATACATTGTATCACGTGATACGATCGCATGATTAAAGTTACGAGTGAATATAACATCAAATGATGTCGAATATGATAATGCACCGTGACATTGGCACTTATTGTTTCACGTGATACGATCTTATGATTAAAGTTACGAGTGTATACACCATTAAATGATGTCGAATATGATAGTGTGTCGTAGCATTTACACTCATTGTATCACGCGATTCGATCACATGATTAAAGTTACGAGTGAATATAACATCAAATGATGTCGAATATGATAATGAACCGTGACATTGGCACTTATTGTATCACGTGATACGATCGTATGAATAAAGTTACAGGTGAATATAACATCAAATGATGTTGATTATGATAGTGTTCCGTATCATAAGCAATCATTGTATCACGTGATGCGATCGTATAATTAAAGTTACGAGTAAATATAACATCAAATAATGTCAAATATGAAAGTGTACCGCATCATTAGCACACATTGTATCACGTGATACGATCGTATGATTAAAGTAACGAGTGAATATAACATCAAATGATGTCGATTATAATGGTTTACTGCTTTATTAGCACACATTCTATCACGTGATACGATCGTATGATTAAAGTTACGAGTGAATATAACATCAAATGATGTCGAATATGATAATGCACTGTGACATTGGCACTTATTGTATCACGTGATACGATCGTATGATTAAAGTTACGAGTGTATACACTATTAAATGATGTCGAATATGATAGTGCACCAAATCATTAGCACTTATTGTATCATGTGATGCAATCGTATGATTAAAGTTACAAGTGACTATAACATCAAATGATGTCGATTATAATAGTGTACTGCATTATTAGCACACATTGTATCATGTGATGCGATCGTATGATTAAAGTAACGAGTGAATATAACATCAAATGATGTCGAATATGATAATGCACCGTGACATTGGCACATATTGTATCAAGTGATACGATCGTATGATTAAAGTCACGAGTAAATATAACATCAAATGATGTCGAATATAATAATGCACCGTTACATGGGCACTTATTGTATCACGTGATACGATCGTATGATTAAAGTTACGAGTGTATACACTAATAAATGATGTCGAATATGATAGTGCACCAAATCATTAGCACTTATTGTATCATGTGATGCGATCGTATGATCAAAGTTACAAGAGAATGTAACATCAAAAGATGTCAATTTTGATAGTGTACCGCATCATTGGCACTCATTATATCACGTGATAGGATCGTATGATTAAAGTAACGAGTGAATATAACATCAAATGATGTCGAATATGATAATGCACCGTGACATTGGCACATATTGTATCACGTGATACGATCGTATGATTAAAGTCACGAGTAAATATAACATCAAATGATGTCGAATATAATAATGCACCGTGACATGGGCACTTATTGTATCACGTGATACGATCGTATGATTAAAGTTACGAGTGTATACACTAATAAATGATGTCGAATATGATAGTGCACCAAATCATTAGCACTTATTGTATCATGTGATGCGATCGTATGATTAAAGTCACGAGTGAATATAGCATCAAATGATGTCGAATATGATAACGAACCGTGACATTGGTACTTATTGTATCACGTGATACGATCGTATGATCAAAGTTACAAGAGAATATAACATCAAATGATGTCGATTATCATAGTGTACCGCATTATTAGCACATATTGTATCACGTGATACGATCGTATGATTAAAGTTACGAGTGAATATAACATCAAATGATGTCGAATATGATAATGCACCGTGACATTGGCACTCATTGTATCACGTGATACGATCGTATGATTAAAGTCACGAGTGAATATAACATCAAATGATGTCGATTATGATAGTGTTCCGTATCATAAGCACTCATTGTATCACGTGATACGATCGTATGATGAAAGTTACGAGTGAATATAACATCAAATGATGTCGATTATGATAGTGTTCCGTATCACAAGCAATCATTGTATCACGTGATGCGATCGTATGATTAAAGTTACAATAGAATATAACATCAAACGATGTCGATTATAATCGTATACCGCTTTATTAGCATACATTGTATCACGTGATGCGATCGTATGATTAAAGTAACGAGTAAATATAACATCAAATGATGTCGAATATAATAATGCACCGTTACATGGGCACTTATTGTATCACGTGATACGATCGTATGATTAAAGTTACGAGTGTATACACTAATAAATGATGTCGAATATGATAGTGCACCAAATCATTAGCACTTATTGTATCATGTGATGCAATCGTATGATTAAAGTTACAAGTGACTATAACATCAAATGATGTCGATTATAATAGTGTACTGCATTATTAGCACACATTGTATCATGTGATGCGATCGTTTGATTAAAGTAACGAGTAAATATAACATCAAATGATGTCGAATATAATAATGCACCGTTACATGGGCACTTATTGTATCACGTGATACGATCGTATGATTAAAGTTACGAGTGTATACACTAATAAATGATGTCGAATATGATAGTGCACCAAATCATTAGCACTTATTGTATCATGTGATGCGATCGTATGATCAAAGTTACAAGAGAATGTAACATCAAAAGATGTCAATTTTGATAGTGTACCGCATCATTGGCACTCATTATATCACGTGATAGGATCGTATGATTAAAGTAACGAGTGAATATAACATCAAATGATGTCGAATATGATAATGCACTGTGACATTGGCACATATTGTATCACGTGATACGATCGTATGATTAAAGTCACGAGTAAATATAACATCAAATGATGTCGAATATAATAATGCACCGTGACATGGGCACTTATTGTATCACGTGATACGATCGTATGATTAAAGTTACGAGTGTATACACTAATAAATGATGTCGAATATGATAGTGCACCAAATCATTAGCACTTATTGTATCATGTGATGCGATCGTATGATCAAAGTTACAAGAGAATGTAACATCAAAAGATGTCAATTTTGATAGTGTACCGCATCATTGGCACTCATTATATCACGTGATAGGATCGTATGATTAAAGTACCGAGTGAATATAACATCAAATGATGTCGAATATGATAATGCACCGTGACATTGGCACATATTGTATCACGTGATACGATCGTATGATTAAAGTCACGAGTAAATATAACATCAAATGATGTCGAATATAATAATGCACCGTGACATGGGCACTTATTGTATCACGTGATACGATCGTATGATTAAAGTTACGAGTGTATACACTAATAAATGATGTCGAATATGATAGTGCACCAAATCATTAGCACTTATTGTATCATGTGATGCAATCGTATGATTAAAGTTACAAGTGACTATAACATCAAATGATGTCGATTATAATAGTGTACTGCATTATTAGCACACATTGTATCATGTGATGCGATCGTTTGATTAAAGTAACGAGTAAATATAACATCAAATGATGTCGAATATAATAATGCACCGTTACATGGGCACTTATTGTATCACGTGATACGATCGTATGATTAAAGTTACGAGTGTATACACTAATAAATGATGTCGAATATGATAGTGCACCAAATCATTAGCACTTATTGTATCATGTGATGCGATCGTATGATCAAAGTTACAAGAGAATGTAACATCAAAAGATGTCAATTTTGATAGTGTACCGCATCATTGGCACTCATTATATCACGTGATAGGATCGTATGATTAAAGTAACGAGTGAATATAACATCAAATGATGTCGAATATGATAATGCACTGTGACATTGGCACATATTGTATCACGTGATACGATCGTATGATTAAAGTCACGAGTAAATATAACATCAAATGATGTCGAATATAATAATGCACCGTGACATGGGCACTTATTGTATCACGTGATACGATCGTATGATTAAAGTTACGAGTGTATACACTAATAAATGATGTCGAATATGATAGTGCACCAAATCATTAGCACTTATTGTATCATGTGATGCGATCGTATGATCAAAGTTACAAGAGAATATAACATCAAATGATGTCGATTATCATAGTGTACCGCATTATTAGCACATATTGTATCACGTGATACGATCGTATGATCAAAGTTACGAGTGAATATAACATCAAATGATGTCGATTATGATAGTGTTCCGTATCATAAGCAACCATTGTATCACGTGATGCGATCGTATGATTAAAGTTACAATTGAATATAACATCAAATGATGTCGATTATAATGGTATACCGCTTTATTAGCATACATTGTATCACGTGATACGATCGCATGATTAAAGTTACGAGTGAATATAACATCAAATGATGTCGAATATGATAATGCACCGTGACATTGGCACTTATTGTTTCACGTGATACGATCTTATGATTAAAGTTACGAGTGTATACACCATTAAATGATGTCGAATATGATAGTGTGTCGTAGCATTGACACTCATTGTATCACGCGATTCGATCACATGATTAAAGTTACGAGTGAATATAAAATCAAATAATGTCAAATATGAAAGTGTACCGTATTAATATCACACATTGTATCACGTGATACGATCGTATGATTAAAGTTACAGGTGTATATAACATCAAATTATGTTGATTATATTAGTGTACCGCATCATTAGCACACATTGTATCACATGATACGATCGTATGATTAAAGTAACGAGTGAATATAACATCAAATGATGTCGAATATGATAATGCACCGTGACATTGGCACTCATTGTATCACGTGATACGATCGTATGATTAAAGTCACGAGTGAATATAACATCAAATGATGTCGTTTATGATAGTGTTCCGTATCATAAGCACTCATTGTATCACGTGATACGATCGTATGATGAAAGTTACGAGTGAATATAACATCAAATGATGTCGATTATGATAGTGTTCCGTATCATAAGCAATCATTGTATCACGTGATGCGATCGTATGATTAAAGTTACAATTGAATATAACATCAAATGATGTCGATTATAATCGTATACCGCTTTATTAGCATACATTGTATCACGTGATGCGATCGTATGATTAAAGTAACGAGTAAATATAACATCAAATGATGTCGAATATAATAATGCACCGTTACATGGGCACTTATTGTATCACGTGATACGATCGTATGATTAAAGTTACGAGTGTATACACTATTAAATGATGTCGAATATGATAGTGCACCAAATCATTAGCACTTATTGTATCATGTGATGCAATCGTATGATTAAAGTTACAAGTGACTATAACATCAAATGATGTCGATTATAATAGTGTACTGCATTATTAGCACACATTGTATTATGTGATGCGATCGTATGATTAAAGTAACGAGTGAATATAACATCAAATGATGTCGAATATGATAATGCACCGTGACATTGGCACATATTGTATCACGTGATACGATCGTATGATTAAAGTCACGAGTAAATATAACATCAAATGATGTCGAATATAATAATGCACCGTTACATGGGCACTTATTGTATCACGTGATACGATCGTATGATTAAAGTTACGAGTGTATACACTAATAAATGATGTCGAATATGATAGTGCACCAAATTATTAGCACTTATTGTATCATGTGATGCGATCGTATGATCAAAGTTACAAGAGAATGTAACATCAAAAGATGTCAATTTTGATAGTGTACCGCATCATTGGCACTCATTATATCACGTGATAGGATCGTATGATTAAAGTAACGCGTGAATATAACATCAAATGATGTCGAATATGATAATGCACCGTGACATTGGCACATATTGTATCACGTGATACGATCGTATGATGAAAGTTACGAGTGAATATAACATCAAATGATGTCGATTATGATAGTGTTCCGTATCATAAGCAATCATTGTATCACGTGATGCGATCGTATGATTAAAGTCACGAGTAAATATAACATCAAATGATGTCGAATATAATAATGCACCGTGACATGGGCACTTATTGTATCACGTGATAGGATCGTATGATTAAAGTTACGAGTGTATACACTAATAAATGATGTCGAATATGATAGTGCACCAAATCATTAGCACTTATTGTATCATGTGATGCGATCGTATGATTAAAGTCACGAGTGAATATAGCATTAAATGATGTCGAATATGATAACGAACCGTGACATTGGTACTTATTGTATCACGTGATACGATCGTATGATCAAAGTTACAAGAGAATATAACATCAAATGATGTCGATTATCATAGTGTACCGCATTATTAGCACATATTGTATCACGTGATACGATCGTATGATTAAAGTTACGAGTGAATATAACATCAAATGATGTCGAATATGATAATGCACCGTGACATTGGCACTCATTGTATCACGTGATACGATCGTATGATTAAAGTCACGAGTGAATATAACATCAAATGATGTCGATTATGATAGTGTTCCGTATCATAAGCACTCATTGTATCACGTGATACGATCGTATGATGAAAGTTACGAGTGAATATAACATCAAATGATGTCGATTATGATAGTGTTCCGTATCATAAGCAATCATTGTATCACGTGATGCGATCGTATGATTAAAGTTACAATTGAATATAACATCAAATGATGTCGATTATAATAGTGTACTGCATTATTAGCACACATTGTATCATGTGATGCGATCGTATGATTAAAGTAACGAGTAAATATAACATCAAATGATGTCGAATATAATAATGCACCGTTACATGGGCACTTATTGTATCACGTGATACGATCGTATGATTAAAGTTACGAGTGTATACACTAATAAATGATGTCAAATATGATAGTGCACCAAATCATTAGCACTTATTGTATCATGTGATGCGATCGTATGATCAAAGTTACAAGAGAATGTAACATCAAAAGATGTCCATTTTGATAGTGTACCGCATCATTGGCACTCATTATATCACGTGATAGGATCGTATGATTAAAGTAACGAGTGAATATAACATCAAATGATGTCGAATATGATAATGCAGTGTGACATTGGCACATATTGTATCACGTGATGCGATCGTATGATTAAAGTCACGAGTAAATATAACATCAAATGATGTCGAATATAATAATGCACCGTGACATGGGCACTTATTGTATCACGTGATACGATCGTATGATTAAAGTTACGAGTGTATACACTAATAAATGATGTCGAATATGATAGTGCACCAAATCATTAGCACTTATTGTATCATGTGATGCGATCGTATGATCAAAGTTACAAGAGAATATAACATCAAATGATGTCGATTATCATAGTGTACCGCATTATTAGCACATATTGTATCACGTGATACGATCGTATGATCAAAGTTACGAGTGAATATAACATCAAATGATGTCGATTATGATAGTGTTCCGTATCATAAGCAATCATTGTATCACGTGATGCGATCGTATGATTAAAGTTACAATTGAATATAACATCAAATGATGTCGATTATAATGGTATACCGCTTTATTAGCATACATTGTATCACGTGATACGATCGCATGATTAAAGTTACGAGTGAATATAACATCAAATGATGTCGAATATGATAATGCACCGTGACATTGGCACTTATTGTTTCACGTGATACGATCTTATGATTAAAGTTACGAGTGTATACACCATTAAATGATGTCGAATATGATAGTGTGTCGTAGCATTTACACACATTGTATTAGGCGATTCGATCACATGATTAAAGTTACGAGTGAATATAACATCAAATGATGTCGAATATGATAATGAACCGTGACATTGGCACTTATTGTATCACGTGATACGATCGTATGAATAAAGTTACAGGTGAATATAACATCAAATGATGTTGATTATGATAGTGTTCCGTATCATAAGCAATCATTGTATCACGTGATGCGATCGTATAATTAAAGTTACGAGTAAATATAACATCAAATAATGTCAAATATGAAAGTGTACCGCATCATTAGCACACATTGTATCACGTGATACGATCGTATGATTAAAGTAACGAGTGAATATAACATCAAATGATGTCGATTATAATGGTTTACTGCTTTATTAGCACACATTCTATCACGTGATACGATCGTATGATTAAAGTTACGAGTGAATATAACATCAAATGATGTCGAATATGATAATGCACTGTGACATTGGCACTTATTGTATCACGTGATACGATCGTATGATTAAAGTTACGAGTGTATACACTATTAAATGATGTCGAATATGATAGTGCACCAAATCATTAGCACTTATTGTATCATGTGATGCAATCGTATGATTAAAGTTACAAGTGACTATAACATCAAATGATGTCGATTATAATAGTGTACTGCATTATTAGCACACATTGTATCACGTGATTCGATCGTATGATTAAAGTAACGAGTGAATATAACATCAAATGATGTCGAATATGATAATGCACCGTGACATTGGCACATATTGTATCAAGTGATACGATCGTATGATTAAAGTCACGAGTAAATATAACATCAAATGATGTCGAATATAATAATGCACCGTTACATGGGCACTTATTGTATCACGTGATACGATCGTATGATTAAAGTTACGAGTGTATACACTAATAAATGATGTCGAATATGATAGTGCACCAAATCATTAGCACTTATTGTATCATGTGATGCGATCGTATGATCAAAGTTACAAGAGAATGTAACATCAAAAGATGTCAATTTTGATAGTGTACCGCATCATTGGCACTCATTATATCACGTGATAGGATCGTATGATTAAAGTAACGAGTGAATATAACATCAAATGATGTCGAATATGATAATGCACCGTGACATTGGCACATATTGTATCACGTGATACGATCGTATGATTAAAGTCACGAGTAAATATAACATCAAATGATGTCGAATATAATAATGCACCGTGACATGGGCACTTATTGTATCACGTGATACGATCGTATGATTAAAGTTACGAGTGTATACACTAATAAATGATGTCGAATATGATAGTGCACCAAATCATTAGCACTTATTGTATCATGTGATGCGATCGTATGATTAAAGTCACGAGTGAATATAGCATCAAATGATGTCGAATATGATAACGAACCGTGACATTGGTACTTATTGTATCACGTGATACGATCGTATGATCAAAGTTACAAGAGAATATAACATCAAATGATGTCGATTATCATAGTGTACCGCATTATTAGCACATATTGTATCACGTGATACGATCGTATGATTAAAGTTACGAGTGAATATAACATCAAATGATGTCGAATATGATAATGCACCGTGACATTGGCACTCATTGTATCACGTGATACGATCGTATGATTAAAGTCACGAGTGAATATAACATCAAATGATGTCGATTATGATAGTGTTCCGTATCATAAGCACTCATTTATCACGTGATACGATCGTATGATGAAAGTTACGAGTGAATATAACATCAAATGATGTCGATTATGATAGTGTTCCGTATCATAAGCAATCATTGTATCACGTGATGCGATCGTATGATTAAAGTTACAATTGAATATAACATCAAATGATGTCGATTATAATCGTATACCGCTTTATTAGCATACATTGTATCACGTGATGCGATCGTATGATTAAAGTAACGAGTAAATATAACATCAAATGATGTCGAATATAATAATGCACCGTTACATGGGCACTTATTGTATCACGTGATACGATCGTATGATTAAAGTTACGAGTGTATACACTAATAAATGATGTCGAATATGATAGTGCACCAAATCATTAGCACTTATTGTATCATGTGATGCAATCGTATGATTAAAGTTACAAGTGACTATAACATCAAATGATGTCGATTATAATAGTGTACTGCATTATTAGCACACATTGTATCATGTGATGCGATCGTTTGATTAAAGTAACGAGTAAATATAACATCAAATGATGTCGAATATAATAATGCACCGTTACATGGGCACTTATTGTATCACGTGATACGATCGTATGATTAAAGTTACGAGTGTATACACTAATAAATGATGTCGAATATGATAGTGCACCAAATCATTAGCACTTATTGTATCATGTGATGCGATCGTATGATCAAAGTTACAAGAGAATGTAACATCAAAAGATGTCAATTTTGATAGTGTACCGCATCATTGGCACTCATTATATCACGTGATAGGATCGTATGATTAAAGTAACGAGTGAATATAACATCAAATGATGTCGAATATGATAATGCAGTGTGACATTGGCACATATTGTATCACGTGATACGATCGTATGATTAAAGTCACGAGTAAATATAACATCAAATGATGTCGAATATAATAATGCACCGTGACATGGGCACTTATTGTATCACGTGATACGATCGTATGATTAAAGTTACGAGTGTATACACTAATAAATGATGTCGAATATGATAGTGCACCAAATCATTAGCACTTATTGTATCATGTGATGCGATCGTATGATCAAAGTTACAAGAGAATATAACATCAAATGATGTCGATTATCATAGTGTACCGCATTATAAGCACATATTGTATCACGTGATACGATCGTATGATCAAAGTTACGAGTGAATATAACATCAAATGATGTCGATTATGATAGTGTTCCGTATCATAAGCAACCATTGTATCACGTGATGCGATCGTATGATTAAAGTTACAATTGAATATAACATCAAATGATGTCGATTATAATGGTATACCGCTTTATTAGCATACATTGTATCACGTGATACGATCGCATGATTAAAGTTACGAGTGAATATAACATCAAATGATGTCGAATATGATAATGCACCGTGACATTGGCACTTATTGTTTCACGTGATACGATCTTATGATTAAAGTTACGAGTGTATACACCATTAAATGATGTCGAATATGATAGTGTGTCGTAGCATTGACACTCATTGTATCACGCGATTCGATCACATGATTAAAGTTACGAGTGAATATAAAATCAAATAATGTCAAATATGAAAGTGTACCGTATTAATATCACACATTGTATCACGTGATACGATCGTATGATTAAAGTTACAGGTGTATATAACATCAAATTATGTTGATTATATTAGTGTACCGCATCATTAGCACACATTGTATCACATGATACGATCGTATGATTAAAGTAACGAGTGAATATAACATCAAATGATGTCGAATATGATAAGGCACCGTGGCATTGGCACTTATTGTATCACGTGATACGATCGTATGATTAAAGTTACGAGTGAATATAGCATCAATTGATGTCGAATATGATAATGAACCGTGACATTGGCACTTATTGTATCACGTGATACGATCGTATGAATAAAGTTACAGGTGAATATAACATCAAATGATGTCGATTATGATAGTGTTCCGTATCATAAGCACTCATTGTATCACGTGATGCGATCGTATGATTAAAGTTACAATTGAATATAACATCAAATGATGTCGATTATAATAGTGTACTGCATTAATAGCACACATTGTATCATGTGATGCGATCGTATGATTAAAGTAACGAGTGAATATAACATCAAATGATGTCGAATATGATAATGCAGTGTGACATTGGCACATATTGTATCACGTGATACGATCGTATGATTAAAGTCACGAGTAAATATAACATCAAATGATGTCGAATATAATAATGCACCGTGACATGGGCACTTATTGTATCACGTGATACGATCGTATGATTAAAGTTACGAGTGTCTACACTAATAAATGATGTCGAATATGATAGTGCACCAAATTATTAGCACTTATTGTATCATGTGATGCGATCGTATGATCAAAGTTACAAGAGAATGTAACATCAAATGATGTCGAATATGATAATGCACCGTGACATTGGCACTCATTGTATCACGTGATACGATCGTATGATTAAAGTCACGAGTGAATATAACATCAAATGATGTCGATTATGATAGTGTTCCGTATCATAAGCACTCATTGTATCACGTGATACGATCGTATGATGAAAGTTACGAGTGAATATAACATCAAATGATGTCGATTATGATAGTGTTCCGTATCATAAGCAATCATTGTATCACGTGATGCGATCGTATGATTAAAGTTACAATTGAATATAACATCAAATGATGTCGATTATAATAGTGTACTGCATTAATAGCACACATTGTATCATGTGATGCGATCGTATGATTAAAGTAACGAGTAAATATAACATCAAATGATGTCGAATATAATAATGCACCGTTACATGGGCACTTATTGTATCACGTGATACGATCGTATGATTAAAGTTACGAGTGTATACACTAATAAATGATGTCAAATATGATAGTGCACCAAATCATTAGCACTTATTGTATCATGTGATGCGATCGTATGATCAAAGTTACAAGAGAATGTAACATCAAAAGATGTCTATTTTGATAGTGTACCGCATCATTGGCACTCATTATATCACGTGATAGGATCGTATGATTAAAGTAACGAGTGAATATAACATCAAATGATGTCGAATATGATAATGCAGTGTGACATTGGCACATATTGTATCACGTGATACGATCGTATGATTAAAGTCACGAGTAAATATAACATCAAATGATGTCGAATATAATAATGCACCGTGACATGGGCACTTATTGTATCACGTGATACGATCGTATGATTAAAGTTACGAGTGTATACACTAATAAATGATGTCGAATATGATAGTGCACCAAATCATTAGCACTTATTGTATCATGTGATGCGATCGTATGATCAAAGTTACAAGAGAATATAACATCAAATGATGTCGATTATCATAGTGTACCGCATTATTAGCACATATTGTATCACGTGATACGATCGTATGATCAAAGTTACGAGTGAATATAACATCAAATGATGTCGATTATGATAGTGTTCCGTATCATAAGCAATCATTGTATCACGTGATGCGATCGTATGATTAAAGTTACAATTGAATATAACATCAAATGATGTCGATTATAATGGTATACCGCTTTATTAGCATACATTGTATCACGTGATACGATCGCATGATTAAAGTTACGAGTGTATACACCATTAAATGATGTCGAATATGATAGTGTGTCGTAGCATTTACACTCATTGTATCACGCGATTCGATCACATGATTAAAGTTACGAGTGAATATAACATCAAATGATGTCGAATATGATAATGAACCGTGACATTGGCACTTATTGTATCACGTGATACGATCGTATGAATAAAGTTACAGGTGAATATAACATCAAATGATGTTGATTATGATAGTGTTCCGTATCATAAGCAATCATTGTATCACGTGATGCGATCGTATAATTAAAGTTACGAGTAAATATAACATCAAATAATGTCAAATATGAAAGTGTACCGCATCATTAACACACATTGTATCACGTGATACGATCGTATGATTAAAGTAACGAGTGAATATAACATCAAATGATGTCGATTATAATGGTTTACTGCTTTATTAGCACACATTCTATCACGTGATACGATCGTATGATTAAAGTTACGAGTGAATATAACATCAAATGATGTCGAATATGATAATGCACTGTGACATTGGCACTTATTGTATCACGTGATATGATCGTATGATTAAAGTTACGAGTGTATACACTATTAAATGATGTCGAATATGATAGTGCACCAAATCATTAGCACTTATTGTATCATGTGATGCAATCGTATGATTAAAGTTACAAGTGACTATAACATCAAATGATGTCGATTATAATAGTGTACTGCATTATTAGCACACATTGTATCATGTGATGCGATCGTATGATTAAAGTAACGAGTGAATATAACATCAAATGATGTCGAATATGATAATGCACCGTGACATTGGCACATATTGTATCAAGTGATACGATCGTATGATTAAAGTCACGAGTAAATATAACATCAAATGATGTCGAATATAATAATGCACCGTTACATGGGCACTTATTGTATCACGTGATACGATCGTATGATTAAAGTTACGAGTGTATACACTAATAAATGATGTCGAATATGATAGTGCACCAAATCATTAGCACTTATTGTATCATGTGATGCGATCGTATGATCAAAGTTACAAGAGAATGTAACATCAAAAGATGTCAATTTTGATAGTGTACCGCATCATTGGCACTCATTATATCACGTGATAGGATCGTATGATTAAAGTAACGAGTGAATATAACATCAAATGATGTCGAATATGATAATGCACCGTGACATTGGCACATATTGTATCACGTGATACGATCGTATGATTAAAGTCACGAGTAAATATAACATCAAATGATGTCGAATATAATAATGCACCGTGACATGGGCACTTATTGTATCACGTGATACGATCGTATGATTAAAGTTACGAGTGTATACACTAATAAATGATGTCGAATATGATAGTGCACCAAATCATTAGCACTTATTGTATCATGTGATGCGATCGTATGATTAAAGTCACGAGTGAATATAGCATCAAATGATGTCGAATATGATAACGAACCGTGACATTGGTACTTATTGTATCACGTGATACGATCGTATGATCAAAGTTACAAGAGAATATAACATCAAATGATGTCGATTATCATAGTGTACCGCATTATTAGCACATATTGTATCACGTGATACGATCGTATGATTAAAGTTACGAGTGAATATAACATCAAATGATGTCGAATATGATAATGCACCGTGACATTGGCACTCATTGTATCACGTGATACGATCGTATGATTAAAGTCACGAGTGAATATAACATCAAATGATGTCGATTATGATAGTGTTCCGTATCATAAGCACTCATTGTATCACGTGATACGATCGTATGATGAAAGTTACGAGTGAATATAACATCAAATGATGTCGATTATGATAGTGTTCCGTATCACAAGCAATCATTGTATCACGTGATGCGATCGTATGATTAAAGTTACAATTGAATATAACATCAAACGATGTCGATTATAATCGTATACCGCTTTATTAGCATACATTGTATCACGTGATGCGATCGTATGATTAAAGTAACGAGTAAATATAACATCAAATGATGTCGAATATAATAATGCACCGTTACATGGGCACTTATTGTATCACGTGATACGATCGTATGATTAAAGTTACGAGTGTATACACTAATAAATGATGTCGAATATGATAGTGCACCAAATCATTAGCACTTATTGTATCATGTGATGCAATCGTATGATTAAAGTTACAAGTGACTATAACATCAAATGATGTCGATTATAATAGTGTACTGCATTATTAGCACACATTGTATCATGTGATGCGATCGTTTGATTAAAGTAACGAGTAAATATAACATCAAATGATGTCGAATATAATAATGCACCGTTACATGGGCACTTATTGTATCACGTGATACGATCGTATGATTAAAGTTACGAGTGTATACACTAATAAATGATGTCGAATATGATAGTGCACCAAATCATTAGCACTTATTGTATCATGTGATGCGATCGTATGATCAAAGTTACAAGAGAATGTAACATCAAAAGATGTCAATTTTGATAGTGTACCGCATCATTGGCACTCATTATATCACGTGATAGGATCGTATGATTAAAGTAACGAGTGAATATAACATCAAATGATGTCGAATATGATAATGCAGTGTGACATTGGCACATATTGTATCACGTGATACGATCGTATGATTAAAGTCACGAGTAAATATAACATCAAATGATGTCGAATATAATAATGCACCGTGACATGGGCACTTATTGTATCACGTGATACGATCGTATGATTAAAGTTACGAGTGTATACACTAATAAATGATGTCGAATATGATAGTGCACCAAATCATTAGCACTTATTGTATCATGTGATGCGATCGTATGATCAAAGTTACAAGAGAATATAACATCAAATGATGTCGATTATCATAGTGTACCGCATTATAAGCACATATTGTATCACGTGATACGATCGTATGATCAAAGTTACGAGTGAATATAACATCAAATGATGTCGATTATGATAGTGTTCCGTATCATAAGCAACCATTGTATCACGTGATGCGATCGTATGATTAAAGTTACAATTGAATATAACATCAAATGATGTCGATTATAATGGTATACCGCTTTATTAGCATACATTGTATCACGTGATACGATCGCATGATTAAAGTTACGAGTGAATATAACATCAAATGATGTCGAATATGATAATGCACCGTGACATTGGCACTTATTGTTTCACGTGATACGATCTTATGATTAAAGTTACGAGTGTATACACCATTAAATGATGTCGAATATGATAGTGTGTCGTAGCATTGACACTCATTGTATCACGCGATTCGATCACATGATTAAAGTTACGAGTGAATATAAAATCAAATAATGTCAAATATGAAAGTGTACCGTATTAATATCACACATTGTATCACGTGATACGATCGTATGATTAAAGTTACAGGTGTATATAACATCAAATTATGTTGATTATATTAGTGTACCGCATCATTAGCACACATTGTATCACATGATACGATCGTATGATTAAAGTAACGAGTGAATATAACATCAAATGATGTCGAATATGATAAGGCACCGTGGCATTGGCACTTATTGTATCACGTGATACGATCGTATGATTAAAGTTACGAGTGAATATAGCATCAATTGATGTCGAATATGATAATGAACCGTGACATTGGCACTTATTGTATCACGTGATACGATCGTATGAATAAAGTTACAGGTGAATATAACATCAAATGATGTCGATTATGATAGTGTTCCGTATCATAAGCACTCATTGTATCACGTGATGCGATCGTATGATTAAAGTTACAATTGAATATAACATCAAATGATGTCGATTATAATAGTGTACTGCATTAATAGCACACATTGTATCATGTGATGCGATCGTATGATTAAAGTAACGAGTGAATATAACATCAAATGATGTCGAATATGATAATGCAGTGTGACATTGGCACATATTGTATCACGTGATACGATCGTATGATTAAAGTCACGAGTAAATATAACATCAAATGATGTCGAATATAATAATGCACCGTGACATGGGCACTTATTGTATCACGTGATACGATCGTATGATTAAAGTTACGAGTGTCTACACTAATAAATGATGTCGAATATGATAGTGCACCAAATTATTAGCACTTATTGTATCATGTGATGCGATCGTATGATCAAAGTTACAAGAGAATGTAACATCAAATGATGTCGAATATGATAATGCACCGTGACATTGGCACTCATTGTATCACGTGATACGATCGTATGATTAAAGTCACGAGTGAATATAACATCAAATGATGTCGATTATGATAGTGTTCCGTATCATAAGCACTCATTGTATCACGTGATACGATCGTATGATGAAAGTTACGAGTGAATATAACATCAAATGATGTCGATTATGATAGTGTTCCGTATCATAAGCAATCATTGTATCACGTGATGCGATCGTATGATTAAAGTTACAATTGAATATAACATCAAATGATGTCGATTATAATAGTGTACTGCATTAATAGCACACATTGTATCATGTGATGCGATCGTATGATTAAAGTAACGAGTAAATATAACATCAAATGATGTCGAATATAATAATGCACCGTTACATGGGCACTTATTGTATCACGTGATACGATCGTATGATTAAAGTTACGAGTGTATACACTAATAAATGATGTCAAATATGATAGTGCACCAAATCATTAGCACTTATTGTATCATGTGATGCGATCGTATGATCAAAGTTACAAGAGAATGTAACATCAAAAGATGTCTATTTTGATAGTGTACCGCATCATTGGCACTCATTATATCACGTGATAGGATCGTATGATTAAAGTAACGAGTGAATATAACATCAAATGATGTCGAATATGATAATGCAGTGTGACATTGGCACATATTGTATCACGTGATACGATCGTATGATTAAAGTCACGAGTAAATATAACATCAAATGATGTCGAATATAATAATGCACCGTGACATGGGCACTTATTGTATCACGTGATACGATCGTATGATTAAAGTTACGAGTGTATACACTAATAAATGATGTCGAATATGATAGTGCACCAAATCATTAGCACTTATTGTATCATGTGATGCGATCGTATGATCAAAGTTACAAGAGAATATAACATCAAATGATGTCGATTATCATAGTGTACCGCATTATTAGCACATATTGTATCACGTGATACGATCGTATGATCAAAGTTACGAGTGAATATAACATCAAATGATGTCGATTATGATAGTGTTCCGTATCATAAGCAATCATTGTATCACGTGATGCGATCGTATGATTAAAGTTACAATTGAATATAACATCAAATGATGTCGATTATAATGGTATACCGCTTTATTAGCATACATTGTATCACGTGATACGATCGCATGATTAAAGTTACGAGTGTATACACCATTAAATGATGTCGAATATGATAGTGTGTCGTAGCATTTACACTCATTGTATCACGCGATTCGATCACATGATTAAAGTTACGAGTGAATATAACATCAAATGATGTCGAATATGATAATGAACCGTGACATTGGCACTTATTGTATCACGTGATACGATCGTATGAATAAAGTTACAGGTGAATATAACATCAAATGATGTTGATTATGATAGTGTTCCGTATCATAAGCAATCATTGTATCACGTGATGCGATCGTATAATTAAAGTTACGAGTAAATATAACATCAAATAATGTCAAATATGAAAGTGTACCGCATCATTAACACACATTGTATCACGTGATACGATCGTATGATTAAAGTAACGAGTGAATATAACATCAAATGATGTCGATTATAATGGTTTACTGCTTTATTAGCACACATTCTATCACGTGATACGATCGTATGATTAAAGTTACGAGTGAATATAACATCAAATGATGTCGAATATGATAATGCACTGTGACATTGGCACTTATTGTATCACGTGATATGATCGTATGATTAAAGTTACGAGTGTATACACTATTAAATGATGTCGAATATGATAGTGCACCAAATCATTAGCACTTATTGTATCATGTGATGCAATCGTATGATTAAAGTTACAAGTGACTATAACATCAAATGATGTCGATTATAATAGTGTACTGCATTATTAGCACACATTGTATCATGTGATGCGATCGTATGATTAAAGTAACGAGTGAATATAACATCAAATGATGTCGAATATGATAATGCACCGTGACATTGGCACATATTGTATCAAGTGATACGATCGTATGATTAAAGTCACGAGTAAATATAACATCAAATGATGTCGAATATAATAATGCACCGTTACATGGGCACTTATTGTATCACGTGATACGATCGTATGATTAAAGTTACGAGTGTATACACTAATAAATGATGTCGAATATGATAGTGCACCAAATCATTAGCACTTATTGTATCATGTGATGCGATCGTATGATCAAAGTTACAAGAGAATGTAACATCAAAAGATGTCAATTTTGATAGTGTACCGCATCATTGGCACTCATTATATCACGTGATAGGATCGTATGATTAAAGTAACGAGTGAATATAACATCAAATGATGTCGAATATGATAATGCACCGTGACATTGGCACATATTGTATCACGTGATACGATCGTATGATTAAAGTCACGAGTAAATATAACATCAAATGATGTCGAATATAATAATGCACCGTGACATGGGCACTTATTGTATCACGTGATACGATCGTATGATTAAAGTTACGAGTGTATACACTAATAAATGATGTCGAATATGATAGTGCACCAAATCATTAGCACTTATTGTATCATGTGATGCGATCGTATGATTAAAGTCACGAGTGAATATAGCATCAAATGATGTCGAATATGATAACGAACCGTGACATTGGTACTTATTGTATCACGTGATACGATCGTATGATCAAAGTTACAAGAGAATATAACATCAAATGATGTCGATTATCATAGTGTACCGCATTATTAGCACATATTGTATCACGTGATACGATCGTATGATTAAAGTTACGAGTGAATATAACATCAAATGATGTCGAATATGATAATGCACCGTGACATTGGCACTCATTGTATCACGTGATACGATCGTATGATTAAAGTCACGAGTGAATATAACATCAAATGATGTCGATTATGATAGTGTTCCGTATCATAAGCACTCATTGTATCACGTGATACGATCGTATGATGAAAGTTACGAGTGAATATAACATCAAATGATGTCGATTATGATAGTGTTCCGTATCACAAGCAATCATTGTATCACGTGATGCGATCGTATGATTAAAGTTACAATTGAATATAACATCAAACGATGTCGATTATAATCGTATACCGCTTTATTAGCATACATTGTATCACGTGATGCGATCGTATGATTAAAGTAACGAGTAAATATAACATCAAATGATGTCGAATATAATAATGCACCGTTACATGGGCACTTATTGTATCACGTGATACGATCGTATGATTAAAGTTACGAGTGTATACACTAATAAATGATGTCGAATATGATAGTGCACCAAATCATTAGCACTTATTGTATCATGTGATGCAATCGTATGATTAAAGTTACAAGTGACTATAACATCAAATGATGTCGATTATAATAGTGTACTGCATTATTAGCACACATTGTATCATGTGATGCGATCGTTTGATTAAAGTAACGAGTAAATATAACATCAAATGATGTCGAATATAATAATGCACCGTTACATGGGCACTTATTGTATCACGTGATACGATCGTATGATTAAAGTTACGAGTGTATACACTAATAAATGATGTCGAATATGATAGTGCACCAAATCATTAGCACTTATTGTATCATGTGATGCGATCGTATGATCAAAGTTACAAGAGAATGTAACATCAAAAGATGTCAATTTTGATAGTGTACCGCATCATTGGCACTCATTATATCACGTGATAGGATCGTATGATTAAAGTAACGAGTGAATATAACATCAAATGATGTCGAATATGATAATGCACTGTGACATTGGCACATATTGTATCACGTGATACGATCGTATGATTAAAGTCACGAGTAAATATAACATCAAATGATGTCGAATATAATAATGCACCGTGACATGGGCACTTATTGTATCACGTGATACGATCGTATGATTAAAGTTACGAGTGTATACACTAATAAATGATGTCGAATATGATAGTGCACCAAATCATTAGCACTTATTGTATCATGTGATGCGATCGTATGATCAAAGTTACAAGAGAATGTAACATCAAAAGATGTCAATTTTGATAGTGTACCGCATCATTGGCACTCATTATATCACGTGATAGGATCGTATGATTAAAGTACCGAGTGAATATAACATCAAATGATGTCGAATATGATAATGCACCGTGACATTGGCACATATTGTATCACGTGATACGATCGTATGATTAAAGTCACGAGTAAATATAACATCAAATGATGTCGAATATAATAATGCACCGTGACATGGGCACTTATTGTATCACGTGATACGATCGTATGATTAAAGTTACGAGTGTATACACTAATAAATGATGTCGAATATGATAGTGCACCAAATCATTAGCACTTATTGTATCATGTGATGCGATCGTATGATTAAAGTCACGAGTGAATATAGCATCAAATGATGTCGAATATGATAACGAACCGTGACATTGGTACTTATTGTATCACGTGATACGATCGTATGATCAAAGTTACAAGAGAATATAACATCAAATGATGTCGATTATCATAGTGTACCGCATTATTAGCACATATTGTATCACGTGATACGATCGTATGATTAAAGTTACGAGTGAATATAACATCAAATAATGTCGAATATGATAATGCACCGTGACATTGGCACTCATTGTATCACGTGATACGATCGTATGATTAAAGTCACGAGTGAATATAACATCAAATGATGTCGATTATGATAGTGTTCCGTATCATAAGCACTCATTGTATCACGTGATACGATCGTATGATTAAAGTTACGAGTGAATATAACATCAAATGATGTCGAATATGATAGTGCACCAAATCATTAGCACTTATTGTATCATGTGATGCAATCGTATGATTAAAGTTACAAGTGACTATAACATCAAATGATGTCGATTATAATAGTGTACTGCATTATTAGCACACATTGTATCATGTGATGCGATCGTATGATTAAAGTAACGAGTAAATATAACATCAAATGATGTCGAATATAATAATGCACCGTTACATGGGCACTTATTGTATCACGTGATACGATCGTATGATTAAAGTTACGAGTGTATACACTAATAAATGATGTCGAATATGATAGTGCACCAAATCATTAGCACTTATTGTATCATGTGATGCGATCTTATGATCAAAGTTACAAGAGAATGTAACATCAAAAGATGTCAATTTTGATAGTGTACCGCATCATTGGCACTCATTATATCACGTGATAGGATCGTATGATTAAAGTAACGAGTGAATATAACATCAAATGATGTCGAATATGATAATGCACTGTGACATTGGCACATATTGTATCACGTGATACGATCGTATGATTAAAGTCACGAGTAAATATAACATCAAATGATGTCGAATATAATAATGCACCGTGACATGGGCACTTATTGTATCACGTGATACGATCGTATGATTAAAGTTACGAGTGTATACACTAATAAATGATGTCGAATATGATAGTGCACCAAATCATTAGCACTTATTGTATCATGTGATGCGATCGTATGATCAAAGTTACAAGAGAATATAACATCAAATGATGTCGATTATCATAGTGTACCGAATTATTAGCACATATTGTATCACGTGATACGATCGTATGATCAAAGTTACGAGTGAATATAACATCAAATGATGTCGATTATGATAGTGTTCCGTATCATAAGCAATCATTGTATCACGTGATGCGATCGTATGATTAAAGTTACAATTGAATATAACATCAAATGATGTCGATTATAATGGTATACCGCTTTATTAGCATACATTGTATCACGTGATACGATCGCATGATTAAAGTTACGAGTGAATATAACATCAAATGATGTCGAATATGATAATGCACCGTGACATTGGCACTTATTGTTTCACGTGATACGATCTTATGATTAAAGTTACGAGTGTATACACCATTAAATGATGTCGAATATGATAGTGTGTCGTAGCATTTACACTCATTGTATCACGCGATTCGATCACATGATTAAAGTTACGAGTGAATATAACATCAAATGATGTCGAATATGATAATGAACCGTGACATTGGCACTTATTGTATCACGTGATACGATCGTATGAATAAAGTTACAGGTGAATATAACATCAAATGATGTTGATTATGATAGTGTTCCGTATCATAAGCAATCATTGTATCACGTGATGCGATCGTATAATTAAAGTAACGAGTGAATATAACATCAAATGATGTCGATTATAATGGTTTACTGCTTTATTAGCACACATTCTATCACGTGATACGATCGTATGATTAAAGTTACGAGTGAATATAACATCAAATGATGTCGAATATGATAATGCACTGTGACATTGGCACTTATTGTATCACGTGATACGATCGTATGATTAAAGTTACGAGTGTATACACTATTAAATGATGTCGAATATGATAGTGCACCAAATCATTAGCACTTATTGTATCATGTGATGCAATCGTATGATTAAAGTTACAAGTGACTATAACATCAAATGATGTCGATTATAATAGTGTACTGCATTATTAGCACACATTGTATTATGTGATGCGATCGTATGATTAAAGTAACGAGTGAATATAACATCAAATGATGTCGAATATGATAATGCACCGTGACATTGGCACATATTGTATCACGTGATACGATCGTATGATTAAAGTCACGAGTAAATATAACATCAAATGATGTCGAATATAATAATGCACCGTTACATGGGCACTTATTGTATCACGTGATACGATCGTATGATTAAAGTTACGAGTGTATACACTAATAAATGATGTCGAATATGATAGTGCACCAAATCATTAGCACTTATTGTATCATGTGATGCGATCGTATGATCAAAGTTACAAGAGAATGTAACATCAAAAGATGTCAATTTTGATAGTGTACCGCATCATTGGCACTCATTATATCACGTGATAGGATCGTATGATTAAAGTAACGCGTGAATATAACATCAAATGATGTCGAATATGATAATGCACCGTGACATTGGCACATATTGTATCACGTGATACGATCGTATGATTAAAGTCACGAGTAAATATAACATCAAATGATGTCGAATATAATAATGCACCGTGACATGGGCACTTATTGTATCACGTGATACGATCGTATGATTAAAGTTACGAGTGTATACACTAATAAATGATGTCGAATATGATAGTGCACCAAATCATTAGCACTTATTGTATCATGTGATGCGATCGTATGATTAAAGTTACAAGTGACTATAACATCAAATGATGTCGATTATAATAGTGTACTGCATTATTAGCACACATTGTATCACGTGATACGATCGTATGATTAAAGTTACGAGTGAATATAACATCAAATGATGTAGAATATGATAATGCACTGTGACATTGGCACTTATTGTATCACGTGATACGATCGTATGATTAAAGTTACGAGTGTGTACACTATTAAATGATGTCGAATATGATAGTGCACCAAATCATTAGCACTTATTGTATCATGTGATGCAATCGTATGATTAAAGTTACAAGTGACTATAACATCAAATGATGTCGATTATAATAGTGTACTGCATTATTAGCACACATTGTATCATGTGATGCGATCGTATGATTAAAGTAACGAGTAAATATAACATCAAATGATGTCCAATATAATAATGCACCGTTACATGGGCACTTATTGTATCACGTGATACGATCGTATGATTAAAGTTACGAGTGTATACACTAATAAATGATGTCGAATATGATAGTGCACCAAATCATTAGCACTTATTGTATCATGTGATGCGATCTTATGATCAAAGTTACAAGAGAATGTAACATCAAAAGATGTCAATTTTGATAGTGTACCGCATCATTGGCACTCATTATATCACGTGATAGGATCGTATGATTAAAGTAACGAGTGAATATAACATCAAATGATGTCGAATATGATAATGCACTGTGACATTGGCACATATTGTATCACGTGATACGATCGTATGATTAAAGTCACGAGTAAATATAACATCAAATGATGTCGAATATAATAATGCACCGTGACATGGGCACTTATTGTATCACGTGATACGATCGTATGATTAAAGTTACGAGTGTATACACTAATAAATGATGTCGAATATGATAGTGCACCAAATCATTAGCACTTATTGTATCATGTGATGCGATCGTATGATCAAAGTTACAAGAGAATATAACATCAAATGATGTCGATTATCATAGTGTACCGAATTATTAGCACATATTGTATCACGTGATACGATCGTATGATCAAAGTTACGAGTGAATATAACATCAAATGATGTCGATTATGATAGTGTTCCGTATCATAAGCAATCATTGTATCACGTGATGCGATCGTATGATTAAAGTTACAATTGAATATAACATCAAATGATGTCGATTATAATGGTATACCGCTTTATTAGCATACATTGTATCACGTGATACGATCGCATGATTAAAGTTACGAGTGAATATAACATCAAATGATGTCGAATATGATAATGCACCGTGACATTGGCACTTATTGTTTCACGTGATACGATCTTATGATTAAAGTTACGAGTGTATACACCATTAAATGATGTCGAATATGATAGTGTGTCGTAGCATTTACACTCATTGTATCACGCGATTCGATCACATGATTAAAGTTACGAGTGAATATAACATCAAATGATGTCGAATATGATAATGAACCGTGACATTGGCACTTATTGTATCACGTGATACGATCGTATGAATAAAGTTACAGGTGAATATAACATCAAATGATGTTGATTATCATAGTGTACCGAATTATTAGCACATATTGTATCACGTGATACGATCGTATGATCAAAGTTACGAGTGAATATAACATCAAATGATGTCGATTATGATAGTGTTCCGTATCATAAGCAATCATTGTATCACGTGATGCGATCGTATGATTAAAGTTACAATTGAATATAACATCAAATGATGTCGATTATAATGGTATACCGCTTTATTAGCATACATTGTATCACGTGATACGATCGCATGATTAAAGTTACGAGTGAATATAACATCAAATGATGTCGAATATGATAATGCACCGTGACATTGGCACTTATTGTTTCACGTGATACGATCTTATGATTAAAGTTACGAGTGTATACACCATTAAATGATGTCGAATATGATAGTGTGTCGTAGCATTTACACTCATTGTATCACGCGATTCGATCACATGATTAAAGTTACGAGTGAATATAACATCAAATGATGTCGAATATGATAATGAACCGTGACATTGGCACTTATTGTATCACGTGATACGATCGTATGAATAAAGTTACAGGTGAATATAACATCAAATGATGTTGATTATGATAGTGTTCCGTATCATAAGCAATCATTGTATCACGTGATGCGATCGTATAATTAAAGTTACGAGTAAATATAACATCAAATAATGTCAAATATGAAAGTGTACCGCATCATTAGCACACATTGTATCACGTGATACGATCGTATGATTAAAGTAACGAGTGAATATAACATCAAATGATGTCGATTATAATGGTTTACTGCTTTATTAGCACACATTCTATCACGTGATACGATCGTATGATTAAAGTTACGAGTGAATATAACATCAAATGATGTCGAATATGATAATGCACTGTGACATTGGCACTTATTGTATCACGTGATACGATCGTATGATTAAAGTTACGAGTGTATACACTATTAAATGATGTCGAATATGATAGTGCACCAAATCATTAGCACTTATTGTATCATGTGATGCAATCGTATGATTAAAGTTACAAGTGACTATAACTTCAAATGATGTCGATTATAATAGTGTACTGCATTATTAGCACACATTGTATTATGTGATGCGATCGTATGATTAAAGTAACGAGTGAATATAACATCAAATGATGTCGAATATGATAATGCACCGTGACATTGGCACATATTGTATCACGTGATACGATCGTATGATTAAAGTCACGAGTAAATATAACATCAAATGATGTCGAATATAATAATGCACCGTTACATGGGCACTTATTGTATCACGTGATACGATCGTATGATTAAAGTTACGAGTGTATACACTAATAAATGATGTCGAATATGATAGTGCACCAAATCATTAGCACTTATTGTATCATGTGATGCGATCGTATGATCAAAGTTACAAGAGAATGTAACATCAAAAGATGTCAATTTTGATAGTGTACCGCATCATTGGCACTCATTATATCACGTGATAGGATCGTATGATTAAAGTAACGCGTGAATATAACATCAAATGATGTCGAATATGATAATGCACCGTGACATTGGCACATATTGTATCACGTGATACGATCGTATGATTAAAGTCACGAGTAAATATAACATCAAATGATGTCGAATATAATAATGCACCGTGACATGGGCACTTATTGTATCACGTGATACGATCGTATGATTAAAGTTACGAGTGTATACACTAATAAATGATGTCGAATATGATAGTGCACCAAATCATTAGCACTTATTGTATCATGTGATGCGATCGTATGATTAAAGTCACGAGTGAATATAGCATCAAATGATGTCGAATATGATAACGAACCGTGACATTGGTACTTATTGTATCACGTGATACGATCGTATGATCAAAGTTACAAGAGAATATAACATCAAATGATGTCGATTATCATAGTGTACCGCATTATTAGCACATATTGTATCACGTGATACGATCGTATGATTAAAGTTACGAGTGAATATAACATCAAATGATGTCGAATATGATAATGCACCGTGACATTGGCACTCATTGTATCACGTGATACGATCGTATGATTAAAGTCACGAGTGAATATAACATCAAATGATGTCGATTATGATAGTGTTCCGTATCATAAGCACTCATTGTATCACGTGATACGATCGTATGATGAAAGTTACAATTGAATATAACATCAAATGATGTCGATTATAATAGTGTACTGCATTATTAGCACACATTGTATCATGTGATGCGATCGTATGATTAAAGTAACGAGTAAATATAACATCAAATGATGTCGAATATAATAATGCACCGTTACATGGGCACTTATTGTATCACGTGATACGATCGTATGATTAAAGTTACGAGTGTATACACTAATAAATGATGTCGAATATGATAGTGCACCAAATCATTAGCACTTATTGTATCATGTGATGCGATCGTATGATCAAAGTTACAAGAGAATATAACATCAAATGATGTCGATTATCATAGTACCGCATTATTAGCACATATTGTATCACGTGATACGATCGTATGATCAAAGTTACGAGTGAATATAACATCAAATGATGTCGATTATGATAGTGTTCCGTATCATAAGCAATCATTGTATCACGTGATGCGATCGTATGATTAAAGTTACAATTGAATATAACATCAAATGATGTCGATTATAATGGTATACCGCTTTATTAGCATACATTGTATCACGTGATACGATCGCATGATTAAAGTTACGAGTGAATATAACATCAAATGATGTCGAATATGATAATGCACCGTGACATTGGCACTTATTGTTTCACGTGATACGATCTTATGATTAAAGTTACGAGTGTATACACCATTAAATGATGTCGAATATGATAGTGTGTCGTAGCATTTACACTCATTGTATCACGTGATTCGATCACATGATTAAAGTTACGAGTGAATATAACATCAAATGATGTCGAATATGATAATGAACCGTGACATTGGCACTTATTGTATCACGTGATACGATCGTATGAATAAAGTTACAGGTGAATATAACATCAAATGATGTTGATTATGATAGTGTTCCGTATCATAAGCAATCATTGTATCACGTGATGCGATCGTATAATTAAAGTTACGAGTAAATATAACATCAAATAATGTCAAATATGAAAGTGTACCGCATCATTAGCACACATTGTATCACGTGATACGATCGTATGATTAAAGTAACGAGTGAATATAACATCAAATGATGTCGATTATAATGGTTTACTGCTTTATTAGCACACATTCTATCACGTGATACGATCGTATGATTAAAGTTACGAGTGAATATAACATCAAATGATGTCGAATATGATAATGCACTGTGACATTGGCACTTATTGTATCACGTGATACGATCGTATGATTAAAGTTACGAGTGTATACACTATTAAATGATGTCGAATATGATAGTGCACCAAATCATTAGCACTTATTGTATCATGTGATGCAATCGTATGATTAAAGTTACAAGTGACTATAACATCAAATGATGTCGATTATAATAGTGTACTGCATTATTAGCACACATTGTATCATGTGATGCGATCGTATGATTAAAGTAACGAGTGAATATAACATCAAATGATGTCGAATATGATAATGCACCGTGACATTGGCACATATTGTATCACGTGATACGATCGTATGATTAAAGTCACGAGTAAATATAACATCAAATGATGTCGAATATAATAATGCACCGTTACATGGGCACTTATTGTATCACGTGATACGATCGTATGATTAAAGTTACGAGTGTATACACTAATAAATGATGTCGAATATGATAGTGCACCAAATCATTAGCACTTATTGTATCATGTGATGCGATCGTATGATCAAAGTTACAAGAGAATGTAACATCAAAAGATGTCAATTTTGATAGTGTACCGCATCATTGGCACTCATTATATCACGTGATAGGATCGTATGATTAAAGTAACGAGTGAATATAACATCAAATGATGTCGAATATGATAATGCACCGTGACATTGGCACATATTGTATCACGTGATACGATCGTATGATTAAAGTCACGAGTAAATATAACATCAAATGATGTCGAATATAATAATGCACCGTGACATGGGCACTTATTGTATCACGTGATACGATCGTATGATTAAAGTTACGAGTGTATACACTAATAAATGATGTCGAATATGATAGTGCACCAAATCATTAGCACTTATTGTATCATGTGATGCGATCGTATGATTAAAGTCACGAGTGAATATAGCATCAAATGATGTCGAATATGATAACGAACCGTGACATTGGTACTTATTGTATCACGTGATACGATCGTATGATCAAAGTTACAAGAGAATATAACATCAAATGATGTCGATTATCATAGTGTACCGCATTATTAGCACATATTGTATCACGTGATACGATCGTATGATTAAAGTTACGAGTGAATATAACATCAAATGATGTCGAATATGATAATGCACCGTGACATTGGCACTCATTGTATCACGTGATACGATCGTATGATTAAAGTCACGAGTGAATATAACATCAAATGATGTCGATTATGATAGTGTTCCGTATCATAAGCACTCATTGTATCACGTGATACGATCGTATGATGAAAGTTACGAGTGAATATAACATCAAATGATGTCGATTATGATAGTGTTCCGTATCATAAGCAATCATTGTATCACGTGATGCGATCGTATGATTAAAGTTACAATTGAATATAACATCAAATGATGTCGATTATAATCGTATACCGCTTTATTAGCATACATTGTATCACGTGATGCGATCGTATGATTAAAGTAACGAGTAAATATAACATCAAATGATGTCGAATATAATAATGCACCGTTACATGGGCACTTATTGTATCACGTGATACGATCGTATGATTAAAGTTACGAGTGTATACACTAATAAATGATGTCGAATATGATAGTGCACCAAATCATTAGCACTTATTGTATCATGTGATGCAATCGTATGATTAAAGTTACAAGTGACTATAACATCAAATGATGTCGATTATAATAGTGTACTGCATTATTAGCACACATTGTATCATGTGATGCGATCGTTTGATTAAAGTAACGAGTAAATATAACATCAAATGATGTCGAATATAATAATGCACCGTTACATGGGCACTTATTGTATCACGTGATACGATCGTATGATTAAAGTTACGAGTGTATACACTAATAAATGATGTCGAATATGATAGTGCACCAAATCATTAGCACTTATTGTATCATGTGATGCGATCTTATGATCAAAGTTACAAGAGAATGTAACATCAAAAGATGTCAATTTTGATAGTGTACCGCATCATTGGCACTCATTATATCACGTGATAGGATCGTATGATTAAAGTAACGAGTGAATATAACATCAAATGATGTCGAATATGATAATGCACTGTGACATTGGCACATATTGTATCACGTGATACGATCGTATGATTAAAGTCACGAGTAAATATAACATCAAATGATGTCGAATATAATAATGCACCGTGACATGGGCACTTATTGTATCACGTGATACGATCGTATGATTAAAGTTACGAGTGTATACACTAATAAATGATGTCGAATATGATAGTGCACCAAATCATTAGCACTTATTGTATCATGTGATGCGATCGTATGATCAAAGTTACAAGAGAATATAACATCAAATGATGTCGATTATCATAGTGTACCGAATTATTAGCACATATTGTATCACGTGATACGATCGTATGATCAAAGTTACGAGTGAATATAACATCAAATGATGTCGATTATGATAGTGTTCCGTATCATAAGCAATCATTGTATCACGTGATGCGATCGTATAATTAAAGTTACGAGTAAATATAACATCAAATAATGTCAAATATGAAAGTGTACCGCATCATTAGCACACATTGTATCACGTGATACGATCGTATGATTAAAGTAACGAGTGAATATAACATCAAATGATGTCGATTATAATGGTTTACTGCTTTATTAGCACACATTCTATCACGTGATACGATCGTATGATTAAAGTTACGAGTGAATATAACATCAAATGATGTCGAATATGATAATGCACTGTGACATTGGCACTTATTGTATCACGTGATACGATCGTATGATTAAAGTTACGAGTGTATACACTATTAAATGATGTCGAATATGATAGTGCACCAAATCATTAGCACTTATTGTATCATGTGATGCAATCGTATGATTAAAGTTACAAGTGACTATAACATCAAATGATGTCGATTATAATAGTGTACTGCATTATTAGCACACATTGTATTATGTGATGCGATCGTATGATTAAAGTAACGAGTGAATATAACATCAAATGATGTCGAATATGATAATGCACCGTGACATTGGCACATATTGTATCACGTGATACGATCGTATGATTAAAGTCACGAGTAAATATAACATCAAATGATGTCGAATATAATAATGCACCGTTACATGGGCACTTATTGTATCACGTGATACGATCGTATGATTAAAGTTACGAGTGTATACACTAATAAATGATGTCGAATATGATAGTGCACCAAATCATTAGCACTTATTGTATCATGTGATGCGATCGTATGATCAAAGTTACAAGAGAATATAACATCAAATGATGTCGATTATCATAGTGTACCGAATTATTAGCACATATTGTATCACGTGATACGATCGTATGATCAAAGTTACGAGTGAATATAACATCAAATGATGTCGATTATGATAGTGTTCCGTATCATAAGCAATCATTGTATCACGTGATGCGATCGTATGATTAAAGTTACAATTGAATATAACATCAAATGATGTCGATTATAATGGTATACCGCTTTATTAGCATACATTGTATCACGTGATACGATCGCATGATTAAAGTTACGAGTGAATATAACATCAAATGATGTCGAATATGATAATGCACCGTGACATTGGCACTTATTGTTTCACGTGATACGATCTTATGATTAAAGTTACGAGTGTATACACCATTAAATGATGTCGAATATGATAGTGTGTCGTAGCATTTACACTCATTGTATCACGCGATTCGATCACATGATTAAAGTTACGAGTGAATATAACATCAAATGATGTCGAATATGATAATGAACCGTGACATTGGCACTTATTGTATCACGTGATACGATCGTATGAATAAAGTTACAGGTGAATATAACATCAAATGATGTTGATTATGATAGTGTTCCGTATCATAAGCAATCATTGTATCACGTGATGCGATCGTATAATTAAAGTTACGAGTAAATATAACATCAAATAATGTCAAATATGAAAGTGTACCGCATCATTAGCACACATTGTATCACGTGATACGATCGTATGATTAAAGTAACGAGTGAATATAACATCAAATGATGTCGATTATAATGGTTTACTGCTTTATTAGCACACATTCTATCACGTGATACGATCGTATGATTAAAGTTACGAGTGAATATAACATCAAATGATGTCGAATATGATAATGCACTGTGACATTGGCACTTATTGTATCACGTGATACGATCGTATGATTAAAGTTACGAGTGTATACACTATTAAATGATGTCGAATATGATAGTGCACCAAATCATTAGCACTTATTGTATCATGTGATGCAATCGTATGATTAAAGTTACAAGTGACTATAACATCAAATGATGTCGATTATAATAGTGCACCAAATCATTAGCACTTATTGTATCATGTGATGCGATCGTATGATTAAAGTCACGAGTGAATATAGCATCAAATGATGTCGAATATGATAACGAACCGTGACATTGGTACTTATTGTATCACGTGATACGATCGTATGATCAAAGTTACAAGAGAATATAACATCAAATGATGTCGATTATCATAGTGTACCGCATTATTAGCACATATTGTATCACGTGATACGATCGTATGATTAAAGTTACGAGTGAATATAACATCAAATGATGTCGAATATGATAATGCACCGTGACATTGGCACTCATTGTATCACGTGATACGATCGTATGATTAAAGTCACGAGTGAATATAACATCAAATGATGTCGATTATGATAGTGTTCCGTATCATAAGCACTCATTGTATCACGTGATACGATCGTATGATGAAAGTTACGAGTGAATATAACATCAAATGATGTCGATTATGATAGTGTTCCGTATCATAAGCAATCATTGTATCACGTGATGCGATCGTATGATTAAAGTTACAATTGAATATAACATCAAATGATGTCGATTATAATAGTGTACTGCATTATTAGCACACATTGTATCATGTGATGCGATCGTATGATTAAAGTAACGAGTAAATATAACATCAAATGATGTCGAATATAATAATGCACCGTGACATGGGCACTTATTGTATCACGTGATACGATCGTATGATTAAAGTTACGAGTGTATACACTAATAAATGATGTCGAATATGATAGTGCACCAAATCATTAGCACTTATTGTATCATGTGATGCGATCGTATGATCAAAGTTACAAGAGAATGTAACATCAAAAGATGTCAATTTTGATAGTGTACCGCATCATTGGCACTCATTATATCACGTGATAGGATCGTATGATTAAAGTACCGAGTGAATATAACATCAAATGATGTCGAATATGATAATGCACCGTGACATTGGCACATATTGTATCACGTGATACGATCGTATGATTAAAGTCACGAGTAAATATAACATCAAATGATGTCGAATATAATAATGCACCGTGACATGGGCACTTATTGTATCACGTGATACGATCGTATGATTAAAGTTACGAGTGTATACACTAATAAATGATGTCGAATATGATAGTGCACCAAATCATTAGCACTTATTGTATCATGTGATGCAATCGTATGATTAAAGTTACAAGTGACTATAACATCAAATGATGTCGATTATAATAGTGTACTGCATTATTAGCACACATTGTATCATGTGATGCGATCGTTTGATTAAAGTAACGAGTAAATATAACATCAAATGATGTCGAATATAATAATGCACCGTTACATGGGCACTTATTGTATCACGTGATACGATCGTATGATTAAAGTTACGAGTGTATACACTAATAAATGATGTCGAATATGATAGTGCACCAAATCATTAGCACTTATTGTATCATGTGATGCGATCGTATGATCAAAGTTACAAGAGAATGTAACATCAAAAGATGTCAATTTTGATAGTGTACCGCATCATTGGCACTCATTATATCACGTGATAGGATCGTATGATTAAAGTAACGAGTGAATATAACATCAAATGATGTCGAATATGATAATGCACTGTGACATTGGCACATATTGTATCACGTGATACGATCGTATGATTAAAGTCACGAGTAAATATAACATCAAATGATGTCGAATATAATAATGCACCGTGACATGGGCACTTATTGTATCACGTGATACGATCGTATGATTAAAGTTACGAGTGTATACACTAATAAATGATGTCGAATATGATAGTGCACCAAATCATTAGCACTTATTGTATCATGTGATGCGATCGTATGATCAAAGTTACAAGAGAATATAACATCAAATGATGTCGATTATCATAGTGTACCGCATTATTAGCACATATTGTATCACGTGATACGATCGTATGATCAAAGTTACGAGTGAATATAACATCAAATGATGTCGATTATGATAGTGTTCCGTATCATAAGCAACCATTGTATCACGTGATGCGATCGTATGATTAAAGTTACAATTGAATATAACATCAAATGATGTCGATTATAATGGTATACCGCTTTATTAGCATACATTGTATCACGTGATACGATCGCATGATTAAAGTTACGAGTGAATATAACATCAAATGATGTCGAATATGATAATGCACCGTGACATTGGCACTTATTGTTTCACGTGATACGATCTTATGATTAAAGTTACGAGTGTATACACCATTAAATGATGTCGAATATGATAGTGTGTCGTAGCATTGACACTCATTGTATCACGCGATTCGATCGCATGATTAAAGTTACGAGTGAATATAAAATCAAATAATGTCAAATATGAAAGTGTACCGTATTAATATCACACATTGTATCACGTGATACGATCGTATGATTAAAGTTACAGGTGTATATAACATCAAATTATGTTGATTATATTAGTGTACCGCATCATTAGCACACATTGTATCACATGATACGATCGTATGATTAAAGTAACGAGTGAATATAACATCAAATGATGTCGAATATGATAATGCACCGTGACATTGGCACTCATTGTATCACGTGATACGATCGTATGATTAAAGTCACGAGTGAATATAACATCAAATGATGTCGTTTATGATAGTGTTCCGTATCATAAGCAATCATTGTATCACGTGATACGATCGTATGATGAAAGTTACGAGTGAATATAACATCAAATGATGTCGATTATGATAGTGTTCCGTATCATAAGCAATCATTGTATCACGTGATGCGATCGTATGATTAAAGTTACAATTGAATATAACATCAAATGATGTCGATTATAATCGTTTACCGCTTTATTAGCATACATTGTATCACGTGATGCGATCGTATGATTAAAGTAACGAGTAAATATAACATCAAATGATGTCGAATATAATAATGCACCGTTACATGGGCACTTATTGTATCACGTGATACGATCGTATGATTAAAGTTACGAGTGTATACACTATTAAATGATGTCGAATATGATAGTGCACCAAATCATTAGCACTTATTGTATCATGTGATGCAATCGTATGATTAAAGTTACAAGTGACTATAACATCAAATGATGTCGATTATAATAGTGTACTGCATTATTAGCACACATTGTATTATGTGATGCGATCGTATGATTAAAGTAACGAGTGAATATAACATCAAATGATGTCGAATATGATAATGCACCGTGACATTGGCACATATTGTATCACGTGATACGATCGTATGATTAAAGTCACGAGTAAATATAACATCAAATGATGTCGAATATAATAATGCACCGTTACATGGGCACTTATTGTATCACGTGATACGATCGTATGATTAAAGTTACGAGTGTATACACTAATAAATGATGTCGAATATGATAGTGCACCAAATTATTAGCACTTATTGTATCATGTGATGCGATCGTATGATCAAAGTTACAAGAGAATGTAACATCAAAAGATGTCAATTTTGATAGTGTACCGCATCATTGGCACTCATTATATCACGTGATAGGATCGTATGATTAAAGTAACGCGTGAATATAACATCAAATGATGTCGAATATGATAATGCACCGTGACATTGGCACATATTGTATCACGTGATACGATCGTATGATGAAAGTTACGAGTGAATATAACATCAAATGATGTCGATTATGATAGTGTTCCGTATCATAAGCAATCATTGTATCACGTGATGCGATCGTATGATTAAAGTCACGAGTAAATATAACATCAAATGATGTCGAATATAATAATGCACCGTGACATGGGCACTTATTGTATCACGTGATAGGATCGTATGATTAAAGTTACGAGTGTATACACTAATAAATGATGTCGAATATGATAGTGCACCAAATCATTAGCACTTATTGTATCATGTGATGCGATCGTATGATTAAAGTCACGAGTGAATATAGCATTAAATGATGTCGAATATGATAACGAACCGTGACATTGGTACTTATTGTATCACGTGATACGATCGTATGATCAAAGTTACAAGAGAATATAACATCAAATGATGTCGATTATCATAGTGTACCGCATTATTAGCACATATTGTATCACGTGATACGATCGTATGATTAAAGTTACGAGTGAATATAACATCAAATGATGTCGAATATGATAATGCACCGTGACATTGGCACTCATTGTATCACGTGATACGATCGTATGATTAAAGTCACGAGTGAATATAACATCAAATGATGTCGATTATGATAGTGTTCCGTATCATAAGCACTCATTGTATCACGTGATACGATCGTATGATGAAAGTTACGAGTGAATATAACATCAAATGATGTCAATTATGATAGTGTTCCGTATCATAAGCAATCATTGTATCACGTGATGCGATCGTATGATTAAAGTTACAATTGAATATAACATCAAATGATGTCGATTATAATAGTGTACTGCATTATTAGCACACATTGTATCATGTGATGCGATCGTATGATTAAAGTAACGAGTAAATATAACATCAAATGATGTCGAATATAATAATGCACCGTTACATGGGCACTTATTGTATCACGTGATACGATCGTATGATTAAAGTTACGAGTGTATACACTAATAAATGATGTCAAATATGATAGTGCACCAAATCATTAGCACTTATTGTATCATGTGATGCGATCGTATGATCAAAGTTACAAGAGAATGTAACATCAAAAGATGTCCATTTTGATAGTGTACCGCATCATTGGCACTCATTATATCACGTGATAGGATCGTATGATTAAAGTAACGAGTGAATATAACATCAAATGATGTCGAATATGATAATGCAGTGTGACATTGGCACATATTGTATCACGTGATGCGATCGTATGATTAAAGTCACGAGTAAATATAACATCAAATGATGTCGAATATAATAATGCACCGTGACATGGGCACTTATTGTATCACGTGATACGATCGTATGATTAAAGTTACGAGTGTATACACTAATAAATGATGTCGAATATGATAGTGCACCAAATCATTAGCACTTATTGTATCATGTGATGCGATCGTATGATCAAAGTTACAAGAGAATATAACATCAAATGATGTCGATTATCATAGTGTACCGCATTATTAGCACATATTGTATCACGTGATACGATCGTATGATCAAAGTTACGAGTGAATATAACATCAAATGATGTCGATTATGATAGTGTTCCGTATCATAAGCAATCATTGTATCACGTGATGCGATCGTATGATTAAAGTTACAATTGAATATAACATCAAATGATGTCGATTATAATGGTATACCGCTTTATTAGCATACATTGTATCACGTGATACGATCGCATGATTAAAGTTACGAGTGAATATAACATCAAATGATGTCGAATATGATAATGCACCGTGACATTGGCACTTATTGTTTCACGTGATACGATCTTATGATTAAAGTTACGAGTGTATACACCATTAAATGATGTCGAATATGATAGTGTGTCGTAGCATTTACACACATTGTATTAGGCGATTCGATCACATGATTAAAGTTACGAGTGAATATAACATCAAATGATGTCGAATATGATAATGAACCGTGACATTGGCACTTATTGTATCACGTGATACGATCGTATGAATAAAGTTACAGGTGAATATAACATCAAATGATGTTGATTATGATAGTGTTCCGTATCATAAGCAATCATTGTATCACGTGATGCGATCGTATAATTAAAGTTACGAGTAAATATAACATCAAATAATGTCAAATATGAAAGTGTACCGCATCATTAGCACACATTGTATCACGTGATACGATCGTATGATTAAAGTAACGAGTGAATATAACATCAAATGATGTCGATTATAATGGTTTACTGCTTTATTAGCACACATTCTATCACGTGATACGATCGTATGATTAAAGTTACGAGTGAATATAACATCAAATGATGTCGAATATGATAATGCACTGTGACATTGGCACTTATTGTATCACGTGATACGATCGTATGATTAAAGTTACGAGTGTATACACTATTAAATGATGTCGAATATGATAGTGCACCAAATCATTAGCACTTATTGTATCATGTGATGCAATCGTATGATTAAAGTTACAAGTGACTATAACATCAAATGATGTCGATTATAATAGTGTACTGCATTATTAGCACACATTGTATCACGTGATGCGATCGTATGATTAAAGTAACGAGTGAATATAACATCAAATGATGTCGAATATGATAATGCACCGTGACATTGGCACATATTGTATCAAGTGATACGATCGTATGATTAAAGTCACGAGTAAATATAACATCAAATGATGTCGAATATAATAATGCACCGTTACATGGGCACTTATTGTATCACGTGATACGATCGTATGATTAAAGTTACGAGTGTATACACTAATAAATGATGTCGAATATGATAGTGCACCAAATCATTAGCACTTATTGTATCATGTGATGCGATCGTATGATCAAAGTTACAAGAGAATGTAACATCAAAAGATGTCAATTTTGATAGTGTACCGCATCATTGGCACTCATTATATCACGTGATAGGATCGTATGATTAAAGTAACGAGTGAATATAACATCAAATGATGTCGAATATGATAATGCACCGTGACATTGGCACATATTGTATCACGTGATACGATCGTATGATTAAAGTCACGAGTAAATATAACATCAAATGATGTCGAATATAATAATGCACCGTGACATGGGCACTTATTGTATCACGTGATACGATCGTATGATTAAAGTTACGAGTGTATACACTAATAAATGATGTCGAATATGATAGTGCACCAAATCATTAGCACTTATTGTATCATGTGATGCGATCGTATGATTAAAGTAACGAGTGAATATAACATCAAATGATGTCGAATATGATAACGAACCGTGACATTGGTACTTATTGTATCACGTGATACGATCGTATGATCAAAGTTACAAGAGAATATAACATCAAATGATGTCGATTATCATAGTGTACCGCATTATTAGCACATATTGTATCACGTGATACGATCGTATGATTAAAGTTACGAGTGAATATAACATCAAATGATGTCGAATATGATAATGCACCGTGACATTGGCACTCATTGTATCACGTGATACGATCGTATGATTAAAGTCACGAGTGAATATAACATCAAATGATGTCGATTATGATAGTGTTCCGTATCATAAGCACTCATTTATCACGTGATACGATCGTATGATGAAAGTTACGAGTGAATATAACATCAAATGATGTCGATTATGATAGTGTTCCGTATCATAAGCAATCATTGTATCACGTGATGCGATCGTATGATTAAAGTTACAATTGAATATAACATCAAATGATGTCGATTATAATCGTATACCGCTTTATTAGCATACATTGTATCACGTGATGCGATCGTATGATTAAAGTAACGAGTAAATATAACATCAAATGATGTCGAATATAATAATGCACCGTTACATGGGCACTTATTGTATCACGTGATACGATCGTATGATTAAAGTTACGAGTGTATACACTAATAAATGATGTCGAATATGATAGTGCACCAAATCATTAGCACTTATTGTATCATGTGATGCAATCGTATGATTAAAGTTACAAGTGACTATAACATCAAATGATGTCGATTATAATAGTGTACTGCATTATTAGCACACATTGTATCATGTGATGCGATCGTTTGATTAAAGTAACGAGTAAATATAACATCAAATGATGTCGAATATAATAATGCACCGTTACATGGGCACTTATTGTATCACGTGATACGATCGTATGATTAAAGTTACGAGTGTATACACTAATAAATGATGTCGAATATGATAGTGCACCAAATCATTAGCACTTATTGTATCATGTGATGCGATCGTATGATCAAAGTTACAAGAGAATGTAACATCAAAAGATGTCAATTTTGATAGTGTACCGCATCATTGGCACTCATTATATCACGTGATAGGATCGTATGATTAAAGTAACGAGTGAATATAACATCAAATGATGTCGAATATGATAATGCAGTGTGACATTGGCACATATTGTATCACGTGATACGATCGTATGATTAAAGTCACGAGTAAATATAACATCAAATGATGTCGAATATAATAATGCACCGTGACATGGGCACTTATTGTATCACGTGATACGATCGTATGATTAAAGTTACGAGTGTATACACTAATAAATGATGTCGAATATGATAGTGCACCAAATCATTAGCACTTATTGTATCATGTGATGCGATCGTATGATCAAAGTTACAAGAGAATATAACATCAAATGATGTCGATTATCATAGTGTACCGCATTATAAGCACATATTGTATCACGTGATACGATCGTATGATCAAAGTTACGAGTGAATATAACATCAAATGATGTCGATTATGATAGTGTTCCGTATCATAAGCAACCATTGTATCACGTGATGCGATCGTATGATTAAAGTTACAATTGAATATAACATCAAATGATGTCGATTATAATGGTATACCGCTTTATTAGCATACATTGTATCACGTGATACGATCGCATGATTAAAGTTACGAGTGAATATAACATCAAATGATGTCGAATATGATAATGCACCGTGACATTGGCACTTATTGTTTCACGTGATACGATCTTATGATTAAAGTTACGAGTGTATACACCATTAAATGATGTCGAATATGATAGTGTGTCGTAGCATTGACACTCATTGTATCACGCGATTCGATCACATGATTAAAGTTACGAGTGAATATAAAATCAAATAATGTCAAATATGAAAGTGTACCGTATTAATATCACACATTGTATCACGTGATACGATCGTATGATTAAAGTTACAGGTGTATATAACATCAAATTATGTTGATTATATTAGTGTACCGCATCATTAGCACACATTGTATCACATGATACGATCGTATGATTAAAGTAACGAGTGAATATAACATCAAATGATGTCGAATATGATAAGGCACCGTGGCATTGGCACTTATTGTATCACGTGATACGATCGTATGATTAAAGTTACGAGTGAATATAGCATCAATTGATGTCGAATATGATAATGAACCGTGACATTGGCACTTATTGTATCACGTGATACGATCGTATGATGAAAGTTACGAGTGAATATAACATCAAATGATGTCGATTATGATAGTGTTCCGTATCATAAGCAATCATTGTATCACGTGATGCGATCGTATGATTAAAGTTACAATTGAATATAACATCAAATGATGTCGATTATAATAGTGTACTGCATTAATAGCACACATTGTATCATGTGATGCGATCGTATGATTAAAGTAACGAGTAAATATAACATCAAATGATGTCGAATATAATAATGCACCGTTACATGGGCACTTATTGTATCACGTGATACGATCGTATGATTAAAGTTACGAGTGTATACACTAATAAATGATGTCAAATATGATAGTGCACCAAATCATTAGCACTTATTGTATCATGTGATGCGATCGTATGATCAAAGTTACAAGAGAATGTAACATCAAAAGATGTCTATTTTGATAGTGTACCGCATCATTGGCACTCATTATATCACGTGATAGGATCGTATGATTAAAGTAACGAGTGAATATAACATCAAATGATGTCGAATATGATAATGCAGTGTGACATTGGCACATATTGTATCACGTGATACGATCGTATGATTAAAGTCACGAGTAAATATAACATCAAATGATGTCGAATATAATAATGCACCGTGACATGGGCACTTATTGTATCACGTGATACGATCGTATGATTAAAGTTACGAGTGTATACACTAATAAATGATGTCGAATATGATAGTGCACCAAATCATTAGCACTTATTGTATCATGTGATGCGATCGTATGATCAAAGTTACAAGAGAATATAACATCAAATGATGTCGATTATCATAGTGTACCGCATTATTAGCACATATTGTATCACGTGATACGATCGTATGATCAAAGTTACGAGTGAATATAACATCAAATGATGTCGATTATGATAGTGTTCCGTATCATAAGCAATCATTGTATCACGTGATGCGATCGTATGATTAAAGTTACAATTGAATATAACATCAAATGATGTCGATTATAATGGTATACCGCTTTATTAGCATACATTGTATCACGTGATACGATCGCATGATTAAAGTTACGAGTGTATACACCATTAAATGATGTCGAATATGATAGTGTGTCGTAGCATTTACACTCATTGTATCACGCGATTCGATCACATGATTAAAGTTACGAGTGAATATAACATCAAATGATGTCGAATATGATAATGAACCGTGACATTGGCACTTATTGTATCACGTGATACGATCGTATGAATAAAGTTACAGGTGAATATAACATCAAATGATGTTGATTATGATAGTGTTCCGTATCATAAGCAATCATTGTATCACGTGATGCGATCGTATAATTAAAGTTACGAGTAAATATAACATCAAATAATGTCAAATATGAAAGTGTACCGCATCATTAACACACATTGTATCACGTGATACGATCGTATGATTAAAGTAACGAGTGAATATAACATCAAATGATGTCGATTATAATGGTTTACTGCTTTATTAGCACACATTCTATCACGTGATACGATCGTATGATTAAAGTTACGAGTGAATATAACATCAAATGATGTCGAATATGATAATGCACTGTGACATTGGCACTTATTGTATCACGTGATATGATCGTATGATTAAAGTTACGAGTGTATACACTATTAAATGATGTCGAATATGATAGTGCACCAAATCATTAGCACTTATTGTATCATGTGATGCAATCGTATGATTAAAGTTACAAGTGACTATAACATCAAATGATGTCGATTATAATAGTGTACTGCATTATTAGCACACATTGTATCATGTGATGCGATCGTATGATTACCAAATGATGTCGAATATGATAATGCACCGTGACATTGGCACATATTGTATCAAGTGATACGATCGTATGATTAAAGTCACGAGTAAATATAACATCAAATGATGTCGAATATAATAATGCACCGTTACATGGGCACTTATTGTATCACGTGATACGATCGTATGATTAAAGTTACGAGTGTATACACTAATAAATGATGTCGAATATGATAGTGCACCAAATCATTAGCACTTATTGTATCATGTGATGCGATCGTATGATCAAAGTTACAAGAGAATGTAACATCAAAAGATGTCAATTTTGATAGTGTACCGCATCATTGGCACTCATTATATCACGTGATAGGATCGTATGATTAAAGTAACGAGTGAATATAACATCAAATGATGTCGAATATGATAATGCACCGTGACATTGGCACATATTGTATCACGTGATACGATCGTATGATTAAAGTCACGAGTAAATATAACATCAAATGATGTCGAATATAATAATGCACCGTGACATGGGCACTTATTGTATCACGTGATACGATCGTATGATTAAAGTTACGAGTGTATACACTAATAAATGATGTCGAATATGATAGTGCACCAAATCATTAGCACTTATTGTATCATGTGATGCGATCGTATGATTAAAGTTACGAGTGAATATAGCATCAAATGATGTCGAATATGATAACGAACCGTGACATTGGTACTTATTGTATCACGTGATACGATCGTATGATCAAAGTTACAAGAGAATATAACATCAAATGATGTCGATTATCATAGTGTACCGCATTATTAGCACATATTGTATCACGTGATACGATCGTATGATTAAAGTTACGAGTGAATATAACATCAAATGATGTCGAATATGATAATGCACCGTGACATTGGCACTCATTGTATCACGTGATACGATCGTATGATTAAAGTCACGAGTGAATATAACATCAAATGATGTCGATTATGATAGTGTTCCGTATCATAAGCACTCATTGTATCACGTGATACGATCGTATGATGAAAGTTACGAGTGAATATAACATCAAATGATGTCGATTATGATAGTGTTCCGTATCACAAGCAATCATTGTATCACGTGATGCGATCGTATGATTAAAGTTACAATTGAATATAACATCAAACGATGTCGATTATAATCGTATACCGCTTTATTAGCATACATTGTATCACGTGATGCGATCGTATGATTAAAGTAACGAGTAAATATAACATCAAATGATGTCGAATATAATAATGCACCGTTACATGGGCACTTATTGTATCACGTGATACGATCGTATGATTAAAGTTACGAGTGTATACACTAATAAATGATGTCGAATATGATAGTGCACCAAATCATTAGCACTTATTGTATCATGTGATGCAATCGTATGATTAAAGTTACAAGTGACTATAACATCAAATGATGTCGATTATAATAGTGTACTGCATTATTAGCACACATTGTATCATGTGATGCGATCGTTTGATTAAAGTAACGAGTAAATATAACATCAAATGATGTCGAATATAATAATGCACCGTTACATGGGCACTTATTGTATCACGTGATACGATCGTATGATTAAAGTTACGAGTGTATACACTAATAAATGATGTCGAATATGATAGTGCACCAAATCATTAGCACTTATTGTATCATGTGATGCGATCGTATGATCAAAGTTACAAGAGAATGTAACATCAAAAGATGTCAATTTTGATAGTGTACCGCATCATTGGCACTCATTATATCACGTGATAGGATCGTATGATTAAAGTAACGAGTGAATATAACATCAAATGATGTCGAATATGATAATGCACTGTGACATTGGCACATATTGTATCACGTGATACGATCGTATGATTAAAGTCACGAGTAAATATAACATCAAATGATGTCGAATATAATAATGCACCGTGACATGGGCACTTATTGTATCACGTGATACGATCGTATGATTAAAGTTACGAGTGTATACACTAATAAATGATGTCGAATATGATAGTGCACCAAATCATTAGCACTTATTGTATCATGTGATGCGATCGTATGATCAAAGTTACAAGAGAATGTAACATCAAAAGATGTCAATTTTGATAGTGTACCGCATCATTGGCACTCATTATATCACGTGATAGGATCGTATGATTAAAGTACCGAGTGAATATAACATCAAATGATGTCGAATATGATAATGCACCGTGACATTGGCACATATTGTATCACGTGATACGATCGTATGATTAAAGTCACGAGTAAATATAACATCAAATGATGTCGAATATAATAATGCACCGTGACATGGGCACTTATTGTATCACGTGATACGATCGTATGATTAAAGTTACGAGTGTATACACTAATAAATGATGTCGAATATGATAGTGCACCAAATCATTAGCACTTATTGTATCATGTGATGCGATCGTATGATTAAAGTCACGAGTGAATATAGCATCAAATGATGTCGAATATGATAACGAACCGTGACATTGGTACTTATTGTATCACGTGATACGATCGTATGATCAAAGTTACAAGAGAATATAACATCAAATGATGTCGATTATCATAGTGTACCGCATTATTAGCACATATTGTATCACGTGATACGATCGTATGATTAAAGTTACGAGTGAATATAACATCAAATAATGTCGAATATGATAATGCACCGTGACATTGGCACTCATTGTATCACGTGATACGATCGTATGATTAAAGTCACGAGTGAATATAACATCAAATGATGTCGATTATGATAGTGTTCCGTATCATAAGCACTCATTGTATCACGTGATACGATCGTATGATTAAAGTTACGAGTGAATATAACATCAAATGATGTCGAATATGATAGTGCACCAAATCATTAGCACTTATTGTATCATGTGATGCAATCGTATGATTAAAGTTACAAGTGACTATAACATCAAATGATGTCGATTATAATAGTGTACTGCATTATTAGCACACATTGTATCATGTGATGCGATCGTATGATTAAAGTAACGAGTAAATATAACATCAAATGATGTCGAATATAATAATGCACCGTTACATGGGCACTTATTGTATCACGTGATACGATCGTATGATTAAAGTTACAAGAGAATGTAACATCAAAAGATGTCAATTTTGATAGTGTACCGCATCATTGGCACTCATTATATCACGTGATAGGATCGTATGATTAAAGTAACGAGTGAATATAACATCAAATGATGTCGAATATGATAATGCACTGTGACATTGGCACATATTGTATCACGTGATACGATCGTATGATTAAAGTCACGAGTAAATATAACATCAAATGATGTCGAATATAATAATGCACCGTGACATGGGCACTTATTGTATCACGTGATACGATCGTATGATTAAAGTTACGAGTGTATACACTAATAAATGATGTCGAATATGATAGTGCACCAAATCATTAGCACTTATTGTATCATGTGATGCGATCGTATGATCAAAGTTACAAGAGAATATAACATCAAATGATGTCGATTATCATAGTGTACCGAATTATTAGCACATATTGTATCACGTGATACGATCGTATGATCAAAGTTACGAGTGAATATAACATCAAATGATGTCGATTATGATAGTGTTCCGTATCATAAGCAATCATTGTATCACGTGATGCGATCGTATGATTAAAGTTACAATTGAATATAACATCAAATGATGTCGATTATAATGGTATACCGCTTTATTAGCATACATTGTATCACGTGATACGATCGCATGATTAAAGTTACGAGTGAATATAACATCAAATGATGTCGAATATGATAATGCACCGTGACATTGGCCCTTATTGTTTCACGTGATACGATCTTATGATTAAAGTTACGAGTGTATACACCATTAAATGATGTCGAATATGATAGTGTGTCGTAGCATTTACACTCATTGTATCACGCGATTCGATCACATGATTAAAGTTACGAGTGAATATAACATCAAATGATGTCGAATATGATAATGAACCGTGACATTGGCACTTATTGTATCACGTGATACGATCGTATGAATAAAGTTACAGGTGAATATAACATCAAATGATGTTGATTATGATAGTGTTCCGTATCATAAGCAATCATTGTATCACGTGATGCGATCGTATAATTAAAGTAACGAGTGAATATAACATCAAATGATGTCGATTATAATGGTTTACTGCTTTATTAGCACACATTCTATCACGTGATACGATCGTATGATTAAAGTTACGAGTGAATATAACATCAAATGATGTCGAATATGATAATGCACTGTGACATTGGCACTTATTGTATCACGTGATACGATCGTATGATTAAAGTTACGAGTGTATACACTATTAAATGATGTCGAATATGATAGTGCACCAAATCATTAGCACTTATTGTATCATGTGATGCAATCGTATGATTAAAGTTACAAGTGACTATAACATCAAATGATGTCGATTATAATAGTGTACTGCATTATTAGCACACATTGTATTATGTGATGCGATCGTATGATTAAAGTAACGAGTGAATATAACATCAAATGATGTCGAATATGATAATGCACCGTGACATTGGCACATATTGTATCACGTGATACGATCGTATGATTAAAGTCACGAGTAAATATAACATCAAATGATGTCGAATATAATAATGCACCGTTACATGGGCACTTATTGTATCACGTGATACGATCGTATGATTAAAGTTACGAGTGTATACACTAATAAATGATGTCGAATATGATAGTGCACCAAATCATTAGCACTTATTGTATCATGTGATGCGATCGTATGATCAAAGTTACAAGAGAATGTAACATCAAAAGATGTCAATTTTGATAGTGTACCGCATCATTGGCACTCATTATATCACGTGATAGGATCGTATGATTAAAGTAACGCGTGAATATAACATCAAATGATGTCGAATATGATAATGCACCGTGACATTGGCACATATTGTATCACGTGATACGATCGTATGATTAAAGTCACGAGTAAATATAACATCAAATGATGTCGAATATAATAATGCACCGTGACATGGGCACTTATTGTATCACGTGATACGATCGTATGATTAAAGTTACGAGTGTATACACTAATAAATGATGTCGAATATGATAGTGCACCAAATCATTAGCACTTATTGTATCATGTGATGCGATCGTATGATTAAAGTTACAAGTGACTATAACATCAAATGATGTCGATTATAATAGTGTACTGCATTATTAGCACACATTGTATCACGTGATACGATCGTATGATTAAAGTTACGAGTGAATATAACATCAAATGATGTAGAATATGATAATGCACTGTGACATTGGCACTTATTGTATCACGTGATACGATCGTATGATTAAAGTTACGAGTGTGTACACTATTAAATGATGTCGAATATGATAGTGCACCAAATCATTAGCACTTATTGTATCATGTGATGCAATCGTATGATTAAAGTTACAAGTGACTATAACATCAAATGATGTCGATTATAATAGTGTACTGCATTATTAGCACACATTGTATCATGTGATGCGATCGTATGATTAAAGTAACGAGTAAATATAACATCAAATGATGTCCAATATAATAATGCACCGTTACATGGGCACTTATTGTATCACGTGATACGATCGTATGATTAAAGTTACGAGTGTATACACTAATAAATGATGTCGAATATGATAGTGCACCAAATCATTAGCACTTATTGTATCATGTGATGCGATCTTATGATCAAAGTTACAAGAGAATGTAACATCAAAAGATGTCAATTTTGATAGTGTACCGCATCATTGGCACTCATTATATCACGTGATAGGATCGTATGATTAAAGTAACGAGTGAATATAACATCAAATGATGTCGAATATGATAATGCACTGTGACATTGGCACATATTGTATCACGTGATACGATCGTATGATTAAAGTCACGAGTAAATATAACATCAAATGATGTCGAATATAATAATGCACCGTGACATGGGCACTTATTGTATCACGTGATACGATCGTATGATTAAAGTTACGAGTGTATACACTAATAAATGATGTCGAATATGATAGTGCACCAAATCATTAGCACTTATTGTATCATGTGATGCGATCGTATGATCAAAGTTACAAGAGAATATAACATCAAATGATGTCGATTATCATAGTGTACCGAATTATTAGCACATATTGTATCACGTGATACGATCGTATGATCAAAGTTACGAGTGAATATAACATCAAATGATGTCGATTATGATAGTGTTCCGTATCATAAGCAATCATTGTATCACGTGATGCGATCGTATGATTAAAGTTACAATTGAATATAACATCAAATGATGTCGATTATAATGGTATACCGCTTTATTAGCATACATTGTATCACGTGATACGATCGCATGATTAAAGTTACGAGTGAATATAACATCAAATGATGTCGAATATGATAATGCACCGTGACATTGGCACTTATTGTATCACGTGATACGATCTTATGATTAAAGTTACGAGTGTATACACCATTAAATGATGTCGAATATGATAGTGTGTCGTAGCATTTACACTCATTGTATCACGCGATTCGATCACATGATTAAAGTTACGAGTGAATATAACATCAAATGATGTCGAATATGATAATGAACCGTGACATTGGCACTTATTGTATCACGTGATACGATCGTATGAATAAAGTTACAGGTGAATATAACATCAAATGATGTTGATTATGATAGTGTTCCGTATCATAAGCAATCATTGTATCACGTGATGCGATCGTATAATTAAAGTTACGAGTAAATATAACATCAAATAATGTCAAATATGAAAGTGTACCGCATCATTAGCACACATTGTATCACGTGATACGATCGTATGATTAAAGTAACGAGTGAATATAACATCAAATGATGTCGATTATAATGGTTTACTGCTTTATTAGCACACATTCTATCACGTGATACGATCGTATGATTAAAGTTACGAGTGAATATAACATCAAATGATGTCGAATATGATAATGCACTGTGACATTGGCACTTATTGTATCACGTGATACGATCGTATGATTAAAGTTACGAGTGTATACACTATTAAATGATGTCGAATATGATAGTGCACCAAATCATTAGCACTTATTGTATCATGTGATGCAATCGTATGATTAAAGTTACAAGTGACTATAACATCAAATGATGTCGATTATAATAGTGTACTGCATTATTAGCACACATTGTATCATGTGATGCGATCGTATGATTAAAGTAACGAGTGAATATAACATCAAATGATGTCGAATATGATAATGCACCGTGACATTGGCACATATTGTATCAAGTGATACGATCGTATGATTAAAGTCACGAGTAAATATAACATCAAATGATGTCGAATATAATAATGCACCGTTACATGGGCACTTATTGTATCACGTGATACGATCGTATGATTAAAGTTACGAGTGTATACACTAATAAATGATGTCGAATATGATAGTGCACCAAATCATTAGCACTTATTGTATCATGTGATGCGATCGTATGATCAAAGTTACAAGAGAATGTAACATCAAAAGATGTCAATTTTGATAGTGTACCGCATCATTGGCACTCATTATATCACGTGATAGGATCGTATGATTAAAGTAACGAGTGAATATAACATCAAATGATGTCGAATATGATAATGCACCGTGACATTGGCACATATTGTATCACGTGATACGATCGTATGATTAAAGTCACGAGTAAATATAACATCAAATGATGTCGAATATAATAATGCACCGTGACATGGGCACTTATTGTATCACGTGATACGATCGTATGATTAAAGTTACGAGTGTATACACTAATAAATGATGTCGAATATGATAGTGCACCAAATCATTAGCACTTATTGTATCATGTGATGCGATCGTATGATTAAAGTCACGAGTGAATATAGCATTAAATGATGTCGAATATGATAACGAACCGTGACATTGGTACTTATTGTATCACGTGATACGATCGTATGATCAAAGTTACAAGAGAATATAACATCAAATGATGTCGATTATCATAGTGTACCGCATTATTAGCACATATTGTATCACGTGATACGATCGTATGATTAAAGTTACGAGTGAATATAACATCAAATAATGTCGAATATGATAATGCACCGTGACATTGGCACTCATTGTATCACGTGATACGATCGTATGATTAAAGTCACGAGTGAATATAACATCAAATGATGTCGATTATGATAGTGTTCCGTATCATAAGCACTCATTGTATCACGTGATACGATCGTATGATGAAAGTTACGAGTGAATATAACATCAAATGATGTCGAATATGATAGTGCACCAAATCATTAGCACTTATTGTATCATGTGATGCAATCGTATGATTAAAGTTACAAGTGACTATAACATCAAATGATGTCGATTATAATAGTGTACTGCATTATTAGCACACATTGTATCATGTGATGCGATCGTATGATTAAAGTAACGAGTAAATATAACATCAAATGATGTCGAATATAATAATGCACCGTTACATGGGCACTTATTGTATCACGTGATACGATCGTATGATTAAAGTTACGAGTGTATACACTAATAAATGATGTCGAATATGATAGTGCACCAAATCATTAGCACTTATTGTATCATGTGATGCGATCTTATGATCAAAGTTACAAGAGAATGTAACATCAAAAGATGTCAATTTTGATAGTGTACCGCATCATTGGCACTCATTATATCACGTGATAGGATCGTATGATTAAAGTAACGAGTGAATATAACATCAAATGATGTCGAATATGATAATGCACTGTGACATTGGCACATATTGTATCACGTGATACGATCGTATGATTAAAGTCACGAGTAAATATAACATCAAATGATGTCGAATATAATAATGCACCGTGACATGGGCACTTATTGTATCACGTGATACGATCGTATGATTAAAGTTACGAGTGTATACACTAATAAATGATGTCGAATATGATAGTGCACCAAATCATTAGCACTTATTGTATCATGTGATGCGATCGTATGATCAAAGTTACAAGAGAATATAACATCAAATGATGTCGATTATCATAGTGTACCGAATTATTAGCACATATTGTATCACGTGATACGATCGTATGATCAAAGTTACGAGTGAATATAACATCAAATGATGTCGATTATGATAGTGTTCCGTATCATAAGCAATCATTGTATCACGTGATGCGATCGTATGATTAAAGTTACAATTGAATATAACATCAAATGATGTCGATTATAATGGTATACCGCTTTATTAGCATACATTGTATCACGTGATACGATCGCATGATTAAAGTTACGAGTGAATATAACATCAAATGATGTCGAATATGATAATGCACCGTGACATTGGCCCTTATTGTTTCACGTGATACGATCTTATGATTAAAGTTACGAGTGTATACACCATTAAATGATGTCGAATATGATAGTGTGTCGTAGCATTTACACTCATTGTATCACGCGATTCGATCACATGATTAAAGTTACGAGTGAATATAACATCAAATGATGTCGAATATGATAATGAACCGTGACATTGGCACTTATTGTATCACGTGATACGATCGTATGAATAAAGTTACAGGTGAATATAACATCAAATGATGTTGATTATGATAGTGTTCCGTATCATAAGCAATCATTGTATCACGTGATGCGATCGTATGATTAAAGTAACGAGTGAATATAACATCAAATGATGTCGATTATAATGGTTTACTGCTTTATTAGCACACATTCTATCACGTGATACGATCGTATGATTAAAGTTACGAGTGAATATAACATCAAATGATGTCGAATATGATAATGCACTGTGACATTGGCACTTATTGTATCACGTGATACGATCGTATGATTAAAGTTACGAGTGTATACACTAATAAATGATGTCGAATATGATAGTGCACCAAATCATTAGCACTTATTGTATCATGTGATGCAATCGTATGATTAAAGTTACAAGTGACTATAACATCAAATGATGTCGATTATAATAGTGTACTGCATTATTAGCACACATTGTATTATGTGATGCGATCGTATGATTAAAGTAACGAGTGAATATAACATCAAATGATGTCGAATATGATAATGCACCGTGACATTGGCACATATTGTATCACGTGATACGATCGTATGATTAAAGTCACGAGTAAATATAACATCAAATGATGTCGAATATAATAATGCACCGTTACATGGGCACTTATTGTATCACGTGATACGATCGTATGATTAAAGTTACGAGTGTATACACTAATAAATGATGTCGAATATGATAGTGCACCAAATCATTAGCACTTATTGTATCATGTGATGCGATCGTATGATCAAAGTTACAAGAGAATGTAACATCAAAAGATGTCAATTTTGATAGTGTACCGCATCATTGGCACTCATTATATCACGTGATAGGATCGTATGATTAAAGTAACGCGTGAATATAACATCAAATGATGTCGAATATGATAATGCACCGTGACATTGGCACATATTGTATCACGTGATACGATCGTATGATTAAAGTCACGAGTAAATATAACATCAAATGATGTCGAATATAATAATGCACCGTGACATGGGCACTTATTGTATCACGTGATACGATCGTATGATTAAAGTTACGAGTGTATACACTAATAAATGATGTCGAATATGATAGTGCACCAAATCATTAGCACTTATTGTATCATGTGATGCGATCGTATGATTAAAGTTACAAGTGACTATAACATCAAATGATGTCGATTATAATAGTGTACTGCATTATTAGCACACATTGTATCACGTGATACGATCGTATGATTAAAGTTACGAGTGAATATAACATCAAATGATGTAGAATATGATAATGCACTGTGACATTGGCACTTATTGTATCACGTGATACGATCGTATGATTAAAGTTACGAGTGTGTACACTATTAAATGATGTCGAATATGATAGTGCACCAAATCATTAGCACTTATTGTATCATGTGATGCAATCGTATGATTAAAGTTACAAGTGACTATAACATCAAATGATGTCGATTATAATAGTGTACTGCATTATTAGCACACATTGTATCATGTGATGCGATCGTATGATTAAAGTAACGAGTAAATATAACATCAAATGATGTCCAATATAATAATGCACCGTTACATGGGCACTTATTGTATCACGTGATACGATCGTATGATTAAAGTTACGAGTGTATACACTAATAAATGATGTCGAATATGATAGTGCACCAAATCATTAGCACTTATTGTATCATGTGATGCGATCTTATGATCAAAGTTACAAGAGAATGTAACATCAAAAGATGTCAATTTTGATAGTGTACCGCATCATTGGCACTCATTATATCACGTGATAGGATCGTATGATTAAAGTAACGAGTGAATATAACATCAAATGATGTCGAATATGATAATGCACTGTGACATTGGCACATATTGTATCACGTGATACGATCGTATGATTAAAGTCACGAGTAAATATAACATCAAATGATGTCGAATATAATAATGCACCGTGACATGGGCACTTATTGTATCACGTGATACGATCGTATGATTAAAGTTACGAGTGTATACACTAATAAATGATGTCGAATATGATAGTGCACCAAATCATTAGCACTTATTGTATCATGTGATGCGATCGTATGATCAAAGTTACAAGAGAATATAACATCAAATGATGTCGATTATCATAGTGTACCGAATTATTAGCACATATTGTATCACGTGATACGATCGTATGATCAAAGTTACGAGTGAATATAACATCAAATGATGTCGATTATGATAGTGTTCCGTATCATAAGCAATCATTGTATCACGTGATGCGATCGTATGATTAAAGTTACAATTGAATATAACATCAAATGATGTCGATTATAATGGTATACCGCTTTATTAGCATACATTGTATCACGTGATACGATCGCATGATTAAAGTTACGAGTGAATATAACATCAAATGATGTCGAATATGATAATGCACCGTGACATTGGCACTTATTGTTTCACGTGATACGATCTTATGATTAAAGTTACGAGTGTATACACCATTAAATGATGTCGAATATGATAGTGTGTCGTAGCATTTTCACTCATTGTATCACGCGATTCGATCACATGATTAAAGTTACGAGTGAATATAACATCAAATGATGTCGAATATGATAATGAACCGTGACATTGGCACTTATTGTATCACGTGATACGATCGTATGAATAAAGTTACAGGTGAATATAACATCAAATGATGTTGATTATGATAGTGTTCCGTATCATAAGCAATCATTGTATCACGTGATGCGATCGTATAATTAAAGTTACGAGTAAATATAACATCAAATAATGTCAAATATGAAAGTGTACCGCATCATTAGCACACATTGTATCACGTGATACGATCGTATGATTAAAGTAACGAGTGAATATAACATCAAATGATGTCGATTATAATGGTTTACTGCTTTATTAGCACACATTCTATCACGTGATACGATCGTATGATTAAAGTTACGAGTGAATATAACATCAAATGATGTCGAATATGATAATGCACTGTGACATTGGCACTTATTGTATCACGTGATACGATCGTATGATTAAAGTTACGAGTGTATACACTATTAAATGATGTCGAATATGATAGTGCACCAAATCATTAGCACTTATTGTATCATGTGATGCAATCGTATGATTAAAGTTACAAGTGACTATAACATCAAATGATGTCGATTATAATAGTGTACTGCATTATTAGCACACATTGTATTATGTGATGCGATCGTATGATTAAAGTAACGAGTGAATATAACATCAAATGATGTCGAATATGATAATGCACCGTGACATTGGCACATATTGTATCACGTGATACGATCGTATGATTAAAGTCACGAGTAAATATAACATCAAATGATGTCGAATATAATAATGCACCGTTACATGGGCACTTATTGTATCACGTGATACGATCGTATGATTAAAGTTACGAGTGTATACACTAATAAATGATGTCGAATATGATAGTGCACCAAATCATTAGCACTTATTGTATCATGTGATGCGATCGTATGATCAAAGTTACAAGAGAATGTAACATCAAAAGATGTCAATTTTGATAGTGTACCGCATCATTGGCACTCATTATATCACGTGATAGGATCGTATGATTAAAGTAACGCGTGAATATAACATCAAATGATGTCGAATATGATAATGCACCGTGACATTGGCACATATTGTATCACGTGATACGATCGTATGATTAAAGTCACGAGTAAATATAACATCAAATGATGTCGAATATAATAATGCACCGTGACATGGGCACTTATTGTATCACGTGATACGATCGTATGATTAAAGTTACGAGTGTATACACTAATAAATGATGTCGAATATGATAGTGCACCAAATCATTAGCACTTATTGTATCATGTGATGCGATCGTATGATTAAAGTCACGAGTGAATATAGCATCAAATGATGTCGAATATGATAACGAACCGTGACATTGGTACTTATTGTATCACGTGATACGATCGTATGATCAAAGTTACAAGAGAATATAACATCAAATGATGTCGATTATCATAGTGTACCGCATTATTAGCACATATTGTATCACGTGATACGATCGTATGATTAAAGTTACGAGTGAATATAACATCAAATGATGTCGAATATGATAATGCACCGTGACATTGGCACTCATTGTATCACGTGATACGATCGTATGATTAAAGTCACGAGTGAATATAACATCAAATGATGTCGATTATGATAGTGTTCCGTATCATAAGCACTCATTGTATCACGTGATACGATCGTATGATGAAAGTTACGAGTGAATATAACATCAAATGATGTCGATTATGATAGTGTTCCGTATCATAAGCAATCATTGTATCACGTGATGCGATCGTATGATTAAAGTTACAATTGAATATAACATCAAATGATGTCGATTATAATCGTATACCGCTTTATTAGCATACATTGTATCACGTGATGCGATCGTATGATTAAAGTAACGAGTAAATATAACATCAAATGATGTCGAATATAATAATGCACCGTTACATGGGCACTTATTGTATCACGTGATACGATCGTATGATTAAAGTTACGAGTGTATACACTAATAAATGATGTCGAATATGATAGTGCACCAAATCATTAGCACTTATTGTATCATGTGATGCAATCGTATGATTAAAGTTACAAGTGACTATAACATCAAATGATGTCGATTATAATAGTGTACTGCATTATTAGCACACATTGTATCATGTGATGCGATCGTTTGATTAAAGTAACGAGTAAATATAACATCAAATGATGTCGAATATAATAATGCACCGTTACATGGGCACTTATTGTATCACGTGATACGATCGTATGATTAAAGTTACGAGTGTATACACTAATAAATGATGTCGAATATGATAGTGCACCAAATCATTAGCACTTATTGTATCATGTGATGCGATCTTATGATCAAAGTTACAAGAGAATGTAACATCAAAAGATGTCAATTTTGATAGTGTACCGCATCATTGGCACTCATTATATCACGTGATAGGATCGTATGATTAAAGTAACGAGTGAATATAACATCAAATGATGTCGAATATGATAATGCACTGTGACATTGGCACATATTGTATCACGTGATACGATCGTATGATTAAAGTCACGAGTAAATATAACATCAAATGATGTCGAATATAATAATGCACCGTGACATGGGCACTTATTGTATCACGTGATACGATCGTATGATTAAAGTTACGAGTGTATACACTAATAAATGATGTCGAATATGATAGTGCACCAAATCATTAGCACTTATTGTATCATGTGATGCGATCGTATGATCAAAGTTACAAGAGAATATAACATCAAATGATGTCGATTATCATAGTGTACCGAATTATTAGCACATATTGTATCACGTGATACGATCGTATGATCAAAGTTACGAGTGAATATAACATCAAATGATGTCGATTATGATAGTGTTCCGTATCATAAGCAATCATTGTATCACGTGATGCGATCGTATAATTAAAGTTACGAGTAAATATAACATCAAATAATGTCAAATATGAAAGTGTACCGCATCATTAGCACACATTGTATCACGTGATACGATCGTATGATTAAAGTAACGAGTGAATATAACATCAAATGATGTCGATTATAATGGTTTACTGCTTTATTAGCACACATTCTATCACGTGATACGATCGTATGATTAAAGTTACGAGTGAATATAACATCAAATGATGTCGAATATGATAATGCACTGTGACATTGGCACTTATTGTATCACGTGATACGATCGTATGATTAAAGTTACGAGTGTATACACTATTAAATGATGTCGAATATGATAGTGCACCAAATCATTAGCACTTATTGTATCATGTGATGCAATCGTATGATTAAAGTTACAAGTGACTATAACATCAAATGATGTCGATTATAATAGTGTACTGCATTATTAGCACACATTGTATTATGTGATGCGATCGTATGATTAAAGTAACGAGTGAATATAACATCAAATGATGTCGAATATGATAATGCACCGTGACATTGGCACATATTGTATCACGTGATACGATCGTATGATTAAAGTCACGAGTAAATATAACATCAAATGATGTCGAATATAATAATGCACCGTTACATGGGCACTTATTGTATCACGTGATACGATCGTATGATTAAAGTTACGAGTGTATACACTAATAAATGATGTCGAATATGATAGTGCACCAAATCATTAGCACTTATTGTATCATGTGATGCGATCGTATGATCAAAGTTACAAGAGAATATAACATCAAATGATGTCGATTATCATAGTGTACCGAATTATTAGCACATATTGTATCACGTGATACGATCGTATGATCAAAGTTACGAGTGAATATAACATCAAATGATGTCGATTATGATAGTGTTCCGTATCATAAGCAATCATTGTATCACGTGTTGCGATCGTATGATTAAAGTTACAATTGAATATAACATCAAATGATGTCGATTATAATGGTATACCGCTTTATTAGCATACATTGTATCACGTGATACGATCGCATGATTAAAGTTACGAGTGAATATAACATCAAATGATGTCGAATATGATAATGCACCGTGACATTGGCACTTATTGTTTCACGTGATACGATCTTATGATTAAAGTTACGAGTGTATACACCATTAAATGATGTCGAATATGATAGTGTGTCGTAGCATTTACACTCATTGTATCACGCGATTCGATCACATGATTAAAGTTACGAGTGAATATAACATCAAATGATGTCGAATATGATAATGAACCGTGACATTGGCACTTATTGTATCACGTGATACGATCGTATGAATAAAGTTACAGGTGAATATAACATCAAATGATGTTGATTATGATAGTGTTCCGTATCATAAGCAATCATTGTATCACGTGATGCGATCGTATAATTAAAGTTACGAGTAAATATAACATCAAATAATGTCAAATATGAAAGTGTACCGCATCATTAGCACACATTGTATCACGTGATACGATCGTATGATTAAAGTAACGAGTGAATATAACATCAAATGATGTCGATTATAATGGTTTACTGCTTTATTAGCACACATTCTATCACGTGATACGATCGTATGATTAAAGTTACGAGTGAATATAACATCAAATGATGTCGAATATGATAATGCACTGTGACATTGGCACTTATTGTATCACGTGATACGATCGTATGATTAAAGTTACGAGTGTATACACTATTAAATGATGTCGAATATGATAGTGCACCAAATCATTAGCACTTATTGTATCATGTGATGCAATCGTATGATTAAAGTTACAAGTGACTATAACATCAAATGATGTCGATTATAATAGTGTACTGCATTATTAGCACACATTGTATCATGTGATGCGATCGTATGATTAAAGTAACGAGTGAATATAACATCAAATGATGTCGAATATGATAATGCACCGTGACATTGGCACATATTGTATCACGTGATACGATCGTATGATTAAAGTCACGAGTAAATATAACATCAAATGATGTCGAATATAATAATGCACCGTTACATGGGCACTTATTGTATCACGTGATACGATCGTATGATTAAAGTTACGAGTGTATACACTAATAAATGATGTCGAATATGATAGTGCACCAAATCATTAGCACTTATTGTATCATGTGATGCGATCGTATGATCAAAGTTACAAGAGAATGTAACATCAAAAGATGTCAATTTTGATAGTGTACCGCATCATTGGCACTCATTATATCACGTGATAGGATCGTATGATTAAAGTAACGCGTGAATATAACATCAAATGATGTCGAATATGATAATGCACCGTGACATTGGCACATATTGTATCACGTGATACGATCGTATGATTAAAGTCACGAGTAAATATAACATCAAATGATGTCGAATATAATAATGCACCGTGACATGGGCACTTATTGTATCACGTGATACGATCGTATGATTAAAGTTACGAGTGTATACACTAATAAATGATGTCGAATATGATAGTGCACCAAATCATTAGCACTTATTGTATCATGTGATGCGATCGTATGATTAAAGTCACGAGTGAATATAGCATCAAATGATGTCGAATATGATAACGAACCGTGACATTGGTACTTATTGTATCACGTGATACGATCGTATGATCAAAGTTACAAGAGAATATAACATCAAATGATGTCGATTATCATAGTGTACCGCATTATTAGCACATATTGTATCACGTGATACGATCGTATGATTAAAGTTACGAGTGAATATAACATCAAATGATGTCGAATATGATAATGCACCGTGACATTGGCACTCATTGTATCACGTGATACGATCGTATGATTAAAGTCACGAGTGAATATAACATCAAATGATGTCGATTATGATAGTGTTCCGTATCATAAGCACTCATTGTATCACGTGATACGATCGTATGATGAAAGTTACGAGTGAATATAACATCAAATGATGTCGATTATGATAGTGTTCCGTATCATAAGCAATCATTGTATCACGTGATGCGATCGTATGATTAAAGTTACAATTGAATATAACATCAAATGATGTCGATTATAATAGTGTACTGCATTATTAGCACACATTGTATCATGTGATGCGATCGTATGATTAAAGTAACGAGTAAATATAACATCAAATGATGTCGAATATAATAATGCACCGTTACATGGGCACTTATTGTATCACGTGATACGATCGTATGATTAAAGTTACGAGTGTATACACTAATAAATGATGTCAAATATGATAGTGCACCAAATCATTAGCACTTATTGTATCATGTGATGCGATCGTATGATCAAAGTTACAAGAGAATGTAACATCAAAAGATGTCAATTTTGATAGTGTACCGCATCATTGGCACTCATTATATCACGTGATAGGATCGTATGATTAAAGTAACGAGTGAATATAACATCAAATGATGTCGAATATGATAATGCAGTGTGACATTGGCACATATTGTATCACGTGATACGATCGTATGATTAAAGTCACGAGTAAATATAACATCAAATGATGTCGAATATAATAATGCACCGTGACATGGGCACTTATTGTATCACGTGATACGATCGTATGATTAAAGTTACGAGTGTATACACTAATAAATGATGTCGAATATGATAGTGCACCAAATCATTAGCACTTATTGTATCATGTGATGCGATCGTATGATCAAAGTTACAAGAGAATATAACATCAAATGATGTCGATTATCATAGTACCGCATTATTAGCACATATTGTATCACGTGATACGATCGTATGATCAAAGTTACGAGTGAATATAACATCAAATGATGTCGATTATGATAGTGTTCCGTATCATAAGCAATCATTGTATCACGTGATGCGATCGTATGATTAAAGTTACAATTGAATATAACATCAAATGATGTCGATTATAATGGTATACCGCTTTATTAGCATACATTGTATCACGTGATACGATCGCATGATTAAAGTTACGAGTGAATATAACATCAAATGATGTCGAATATGATAATGCACCGTGACATTGGCACTTATTGTTTCACGTGATACGATCTTATGATTAAAGTTACGAGTGTATACACCATTAAATGATGTCGAATATGATAGTGTGTCGTAGCATTTACACTCATTGTATCACGCGATTCGATCACATGATTAAAGTTACGAGTGAATATAACATCAAATGATGTCGAATATGATAATGAACCGTGACATTGGCACTTATTGTATCACGTGATACGATCGTATGAATAAAGTTACAGGTGAATATAACATCAAATGATGTTGATTATGATAGTGTTCCGTATCATAAGCAATCATTGTATCACGTGATGCGATCGTATAATTAAAGTTACGAGTAAATATAACATCAAATAATGTCAAATATGAAAGTGTACCGCATCATTAGCACACATTGTATCACGTGATACGATCGTATGATTAAAGTAACGAGTGAATATAACATCAAATGATGTCGATTATAATGGTTTACTGCTTTATTAGCACACATTCTATCACGTGATACGATCGTATGATTAAAGTTACGAGTGAATATAACATCAAATGATGTCGAATATGATAATGCACTGTGACATTGGCACTTATTGTATCACGTGATACGATCGTATGATTAAAGTTACGAGTGTATACACTATTAAATGATGTCGAATATGATAGTGCACCAAATCATTAGCACTTATTGTATCATGTGATGCAATCGTATGATTAAAGTTACAAGTGACTATAACATCAAATGATGTCGATTATAATAGTGTACTGCATTATTAGCACACATTGTATCATGTGATGCGATCGTATGATTAAAGTAACGAGTGAATATAACATCAAATGATGTCGAATATGATAATGCACCGTGACATTGGCACATATTGTATCACGTGATACGATCGTATGATTAAAGTCACGAGTAAATATAACATCAAATGATGTCGAATATAATAATGCACCGTTACATGGGCACTTATTGTATCCCGTGATACGATCGTATGATTAAAGTTACGAGTGTATACACTAATAAATGATGTCGAATATGATAGTGCACCAAATCATTAGCACTTATTGTATCATGTGATGCAATCGTATGATCAAAGTTACAAGAGAATGTAACATCAAAAGATGTCAATTTTGATAGTGTACCGCATCATTGGCACTCATTATATCACGTGATAGGATCGTATGATTAAAGTAACGAGTGAATATAACATCAAATGATGTCGAATATGATAATGCACCGTGACATTGGCACATATTGTATCACGTGATACGATCGTATGATTAAAGTCACGAGTAAATATAACATCAAATGATGTCGAATATAATAATGCTCCGTGACATGGGCACTTATTGTATCACGTGATACGATCGTATGATTAAAGTTACGAGTGTATACACTAATAAATGATGTCGAATATGATAGTGCACCAAATCATTAGCACTTATTGTATCATGTGATGCGATCGTATGATTAAAGTCACGAGTGAATATAGCATCAAATGATGTCGAATATGATAACGAACCGTGACATTGGTACTTATTGTATCACGTGATACGATCGTATGATCAAAGTTACAAGAGAATATAACATCAAATGATGTCGATTATCATAGTGTACCGCATTATTAGCACATATTGTATCATGTGATACGATCGTATGATTAAAGTTACGAGTGAATATAACATCAAATGATGTCGAATATGATAATGCACCGTGACATTGGCACTCATTGTATCACGTGATACGATCGTATGATTAAAGTCACGAGTGAATATAACATCAAATGATGTCGATTATGATAGTGTTCCGTATCATAAGCACTCATTGTATCACGTGATACGATCGTATGATGAAAGTTACGAGTGAATATAACATCAAATGATGTCGATTATGATAGTGTTCCGTATCATAAGCAATCATTGTATCACGTGATGCGATCGTATGATTAAAGTTACAATTGAATATAACATCAAACGATGTCGATTATAATCGTATACCGCTTTATTAGCATACATTGTATCACGTGATGCGATCGTATGATTAAAGTTACAAGTGACTATAACATCAAATGATGTCGATTATAATAGTGTACTGCATTATTAGCACACATTGTATCATGTGATGCGATCGTTTGATTAAAGTAACGAGTAAATATAACATCAAATGATGTCGAATATAATAATGCACCGTTACATGGGCACTTATTGTATCACGTGATACGATCGTATGATTAAAGTTACGAGTGTATACACTAATAAATGATGTCGAATATGATAGTGCACCAAATCATTAGCACTTATTGTATCATGTGATGCGATCGTATGATCAAAGTTACAAGAGAATGTAACATCAAAAGATGTCAATTTTGATAGTGTACCGCATCATTGGCACTCATTATATCACGTGATAGGATCGTATGATTAAAGTAACGAGTGAATATAACATCAAATGATGTCGAATATGATAATGCACTGTGACATTGGCACATATTGTATCACGTGATACGATCGTATGATTAAAGTCACGAGTAAATATAACATCAAATGATGTCGAATATAATAATGCACCGTGACATGGGCACTTATTGTATCACGTGATACGATCGTATGATTAAAGTTACGAGTGTATACACTAATAAATGATGTCGAATATGATAGTGCACCAAATCATTAGCACTTATTGTATCATGTGATGCGATCGTATGATCAAAGTTACAAGAGAATATAACATCAAATGATGTCGATTATCATAGTGTACCGCATTATTAGCACATATTGTATCACGTGATACGATCGTATGATCAAAGTTACGAGTGAATATAACATCAAATGATGTCGATTATGATAGTGTTCCGTATCATAAGCAACCATTGTATCACGTGATGCGATCGTATGATTAAAGTTACAATTGAATATAACATCAAATGATGTCGATTATAATGGTATACCGCTTTATTAGCATACATTGTATCACGTGATACGATCGCATGATTAAAGTTACGAGTGAATATAACATCAAATGATGTCGAATATGATAATGCACCGTGACATTGGCACTCATTGTATCACGTGATACGATCGTATGATTAAAGTCACGAGTGAATATAACATCAAATGATGTCGATTATGATAGTGTTCCGTATCATAAGCAATCATTGTATCACGTGATGCGATCGTATGATTAAAGTTACAATTGAATATAACATCAAATGATGTCGATTATAATCGTATACCGCTTTATTAGCATACATTGTATCACGTGATGCGATCGTATGATTAAAGTAACGAGTAAATATAACATCAAATGATGTCGAATATAATAATGCACCGTTACATGGGCACTTATTGTATCACGTGATTCGATCGTATGATTAAAGTTACGAGTGTATACACTATTAAATGATGTCGAATATGATAGTGCACCAAATCATTAGCACTTATTGTATCATGTGATGCAATCGTATGATTAAAGTTACAAGTGACTATAACATCAAATGATGTCGATTATAATAGTGTACTGCATTATTAGCACACATTGTATTATGTGATGCGATCGTATGATTAAAGTAACGAGTGAATATAACATCAAATGATGTCGAATATGATAATGCACCGTGACATTGGCACATATTGTATCACGTGATACGATCGTATGATTAAAGTCACGAGTAAATATAACATCAAATGATGTCGAATATAATAATGCACCGTTACATGGGCACTTATTGTATCACGTGATACGATCGTATGATTAAAGTTACGAGTGTATACACTAATAAATGATGTCGAATATGATAGTGCACCAAATTATTAGCACATATTGTATCATGTGATGCGATCGTATGATCAAAGTTACAAGAGAATGTAACATCAAAAGATGTCAATTTTGATAGTGTACCGCATCATTGGCACTCATTATATCACGTGATAGGATCGTATGATTAAAGTAACGCGTGAATATAACATCAAATGATGTTGAATATGATAATGCACCGTGACATTGGCACATATTGTATCACGTGATACGATCGTATGATTAAAGTCACGAGTAAATATAACATCAAATGATGTCGAATATAATAATGCACCGTGACATGGGCACTTATTATATCACGTGATAGGATCGTATGATTAAAGTTACGAGTGTATACACTAATAAATGATGTCGAATATGATAGTGCACCAAATCATTAGCACTTATTGTATCATGTGATGCGATCGTATGATTAAAGTCACGAGTGAATATAGCATTAAATGATGTCGAATATGATAACGAACCGTGACATTGGTACTTATTGTATCACGTGATACGATCGTATGATCAAAGTTACAAGAGAATATAACATCAAATGATGTCGATTATCATAGTGTACCGCATTATTAGCACATATTGTATCACGTGATACGATCGTATGATTAAAGTTACGAGTGAATATAACATCAAATGATGTCGAATATGATAATGCACCGTGACATTGGCACTCATTGTATCACGTGATACGATCGTATGATTAAAGTCACGAGTGAATATAACATCAAATGATGTCGATTATGATAGTGTTCCGTATCATAAGCACTCATTGTATCACGTGATACGATCGTATGATGAAAGTTACGAGTGAATATAACATCAAATGATGTCGATTATGATAGTGTTCCGTATCATAAGCAATCATTGTATCACGTGATGCGATCGTATGATTAAAGTTACAATTGAATATAACATCAAATGATGTCGATTATAATAGTGTACTGCATTAATAGCACACATTGTATCATGTGATGCGATCGTATGATTAAAGTAACGAGTAAATATAACATCAAATGATGTCGAATATAATAATGCACCGTTACATGGGCACTTATTGTATCACGTGATACGATCGTATGATTAAAGTTACGAGTGTATACACTAATAAATGATGTCAAATATGATAGTGCACCAAATCATTAGCACTTATTGTATCATGTGATGCGATCGTATGAGCAAAGTTACAAGAGAATGTAACATCAAAAGATGTCTATTTTGATAGTGTACCGCATCATTGGCACTCATTATATCACGTGATAGGATCGTATGATTAAAGTAACGAGTGAATATAACATCAAATGATGTCGAATATGATAATGCAGTGTGACATTGGCACATATTGTATCACGTGATACGATCGTATGATTAAAGTCACGAGTAAATATAACATCAAATGATGTCGAATATAATAATGCACCGTGACATGGGCACTTATTGTATCACGTGATACGATCGTATGATTAAAGTTACGAGTGTATACACTAATAAATGATGTCGAATATGATAGTGCACCAAATCATTAGCACTTATTGTATCATGTGATGCGATCGTATGATCAAAGTTACAAGAGAATATAACATCAAATGATGTCGATTATCATAGTGTACCGCATTATTAGCACATATTGTATCACGTGATACGATCGTATGATCAAAGTTACGAGTGAATATAACATCAAATGATGTCGATTATGATAGTGTTCCGTATCATAAGCAATCATTGTATCACGTGATGCGATCGTATGATTAAAGTTACAATTGAATATAACATCAAATGATGTCGATTATAATGGTATACCGCTTTATTAGCATACATTGTATCACGTGATACGATCGCATGATTAAAGTTACGAGTGAATATAACATCAAATGATGTCGAATATGATAATGCACCGTGACATTGGCACTTATTGTTTCACGTGATACGATCTTATGATTAAAGTTACGAGTGTATACACCATTAAATGATGTCGAATATGATAGTGTGTCGTAGCATTTACACTCATTGTATCACGCGATTCGATCACATGATTAAAGTTACGAGTGAATATAACATCAAATGATGTCGAATATGATAATGAACCGTGACATTGGCACTTATTGTATCACGTGATACGATCGTATGAATAAAGTTACAGGTGAATATAACATCAAATGATGTTGATTATGATAGTGTTCCGTATCATAAGCAATCATTGTATCACGTGATGCGATCGTATAATTAAAGTTACGAGTAAATATAACATCAAATAATGTCAAATATGAAAGTGTACCGCATCATTAGCACACATTGTATCACGTGATACGATCGTATGATTAAAGTAACGAGTGAATATAACATCAAATGATGTCGATTATAATGGTTTACTGCTTTATTAGCACACATTCTATCACGTGATACGATCGTATGATTAAAGTTACGAGTGAATATAACATCAAATGATGTCGAATATGATAATGCACTGTGACATTGGCACTTATTGTATCACGTGATACGATCGTATGATTAAAGTTACGAGTGTATACACTATTAAATGATGTCGAATATGATAGTGCACCAAATCATTAGCACTTATTGTATCATGTGATGCAATCGTATGATTAAAGTTACAAGTGACTATAACATCAAATGATGTCGATTATAATAGTGTACTGCATTATTAGCACACATTGTATCATGTGATGCGATCGTATGATTAAAGTAACGAGTGAATATAACATCAAATGATGTCGAATATGATAATGCACCGTGACATTGGCACATATTGTATCAAGTGATACGATCGTATGATTAAAGTCACGAGTAAATATAACATCAAATGATGTCGAATATAATAATGCACCGTTACATGGGCACTTATTGTATCACGTGATACGATCGTATGATTAAAGTTACGAGTGTATACACTAATAAATGATGTCGAATATGATAGTGCACCAAATCATTAGCACTTATTGTATCATGTGATGCGATCGTATGATCAAAGTTACAAGAGAATGTAACATCAAAAGATGTCAATTTTGATAGTGTACCGCATCATTGGCACTCATTATATCACGTGATAGGATCGTATGATTAAAGTAACGAGTGAATATAACATCAAATGATGTCGAATATGATAATGCACCGTGACATTGGCACATATTGTATCACGTGATACGATCGTATGATTAAAGTCACGAGTAAATATAACATCAAATGATGTCGAATATAATAATGCACCGTGACATGGGCACTTATTGTATCACGTGATACGATCGTATGATTAAAGTTACGAGTGTATACACTAATAAATGATGTCGAATATGATAGTGCACCAAATCATTAGCACTTATTGTATCATGTGATGCGATCGTATGATTAAAGTCACGAGTGAATATAGCATCAAATGATGTCGAATATGATAACGAACCGTGACATTGGTACTTATTGTATCACGTGATACGATCGTATGATCAAAGTTACAAGAGAATATAACATCAAATGATGTCGATTATCATAGTGTACCGCATTATTAGCACATATTGTATCACGTGATACGATCGTATGATTAAAGTTACGAGTGAATATAACATCAAATGATGTCGAATATGATAATGCACCGTGACATTGGCACTCATTGTATCACGTGATACGATCGTATGATTAAAGTCACGAGTGAATATAACATCAAATGATGTCGATTATGATAGTGTTCCGTATCATAAGCACTCATTGTATCACGTGATACGATCGTATGATGAAAGTTACGAGTGAATATAACATCAAATGATGTCGATTATGATAGTGTTCCGTATCACAAGCAATCATTGTATCACGTGATGCGATCGTATGATTAAAGTTACAATTGAATATAACATCAAACGATGTCGATTATAATCGTATACCGCTTTATTAGCATACATTGTATCACGTGATGCGATCGTATGATTAAAGTAACGAGTAAATATAACATCAAATGATGTCGAATATAATAATGCACCGTTACATGGGCACTTATTGTATCACGTGATACGATCGTATGATTAAAGTTACGAGTGTATACACTAATAAATGATGTCGAATATGATAGTGCACCAAATCATTAGCACTTATTGTATCATGTGATGCAATCGTATGATTAAAGTTACAAGTGACTATAACATCAAATGATGTCGATTATAATAGTGTACTGCATTATTAGCACACATTGTATCATGTGATGCGATCGTTTGATTAAAGTAACGAGTAAATATAACATCAAATGATGTCGAATATAATAATGCACCGTTACATGGGCACTTATTGTATCACGTGATACGATCGTATGATTAAAGTTACGAGTAAATATAACATCAAATGATGTCGAATATAATAATGCACCGTTACATGGGCACTTATTGTATCACGTGATACGATCGTATGATTAAAGTTACGAGTGTATACACTAATAAATGATGTCGAATATGATAGTGCACCAAATTATTAGCACTTATTGTATCATGTGATGCGATCGTATGATCAAAGTTACAAGAGAATGTAACATCAAAAGATGTCAATTTTGATAGTGTACCGCATCATTGGCACTCATTATATCACGTGATAGGATCGTATGATTAAAGTAACGCGTGAATATAACATCAAATGATGTTGAATATGATAATGCACCGTGACATTGGCACATATTGTATCACGTGATACGATCGTATGATTAAAGTCACGAGTAAATATAACATCAAATGATGTCGAATATAATAATGCACCGTGACATGGGCACTTATTATATCACGTGATAGGATCGTATGATTAAAGTTACGAGTGTATACACTAATAAATGATGTCGAATATGATAGTGCACCAAATCATTAGCACTTATTGTATCATGTGATGCGATCGTATGATTAAAGTCACGAGTGAATATAGCATTAAATGATGTCGAATATGATAACGAACCGTGACATTGGTACTTATTGTATCACGTGATACGATCGTATGATCAAAGTTACAAGAGAATATAACATCAAATGATGTCGATTATCATAGTGTACCGCATTATTAGCACATATTGTATCACGTGATACGATCGTATGATTAAAGTTACGAGTGAATATAACATCAAATGATGTCGAATATGATAATGCACCGTGACATTGGCACTCATTGTATCACGTGATACGATCGTATGATTAAAGTCACGAGTGAATATAACATCAAGTGATGTCGATTATGATAGTGTTCCGTATCATAAGCACTCATTGTATCACGTGATACGATCGTATGATGAAAGTTACGAGTGAATATAACATCAAATGATGTCGATTATGATAGTGTTCCGTATCATAAGCAATCATTGTATCACGTGATGCGATCGTATGATTAAAGTTACAATTGAATATAACATCAAATGATGTCGATTATAATAGTGTACTGCATTAATAGCACACATTGTATCATGTGATGCGATCGTATGATTAAAGTAACGAGTAAATATAACATCAAATGATGTCGAATATAATAATGCACCGTTACATGGGCACTTATTGTATCACGTGATACGATCGTATGATTAAAGTTACGAGTGTATACACTAATAAATGATGTCAAATATGATAGTGCACCAAATCATTAGCACTTATTGTATCATGTGATGCGATCGTATGATCAAAGTTACAAGAGAATGTAACATCAAAAGATGTCTATTTTGATAGTGTACCGCATCATTGGCACTCATTATATCACGTGATAGGATCGTATGATTAAAGTAACGAGTGAATATAACATCAAATGATGTCGAATATGATAATGCAGTGTGACATTGGCACATATTGTATCACGTGATACGATCGTATGATTAAAGTCACGAGTAAATATAACATCAAATGATGTCGAATATAATAATGCACCGTGACATGGGCACTTATTGTATCACGTGATACGATCGTATGATTAAAGTTACGAGTGTATACACTAATAAATGATGTCGAATATGATAGTGCACCAAATCATTAGCACTTATTGTATCATGTGATGCGATCGTATGATCAAAGTTACAAGAGAATATAACATCAAATGATGTCGATTATCATAGTGTACCGCATTATTAGCACATATTGTATCACGTGATACGATCGTATGATCAAAGTTACGAGTGAATATAACATCAAATGATGTCGATTATGATAGTGTTCCGTATCATAAGCAATCATTGTATCACGTGATGCGATCGTATGATTAAAGTTACAATTGAATATAACATCAAATGATGTCGATTATAATGGTATACCGCTTTATTAGCATACATTGTATCACGTGATACGATCGCATGATTAAAGTTACGAGTGAATATAACATCAAATGATGTCGAATATGATAATGCACCGTGACATTGGCACTTATTGTTTCACGTGATACGATCTTATGATTAAAGTTACGAGTGTATACACCATTAAATGATGTCGAATATGATAGTGTGTCGTAGCATTTACACTCATTGTATCACGCGATTCGATCACATGATTAAAGTTACGAGTGAATATAACATCAAATGATGTCGAATATGATAATGAACCGTGACATTGGCACTTATTGTATCACGTGATACGATCGTATGAATAAAGTTACAGGTGAATATAACATCAAATGATGTTGATTATGATAGTGTTCCGTATCATAAGCAATCATTGTATCACGTGATGCGATCGTATAATTAAAGTTACGAGTAAATATAACATCAAATAATGTCAAATATGAAAGTGTACCGCATCATTAGCACACATTGTATCACGTGATACGATCGTATGATTAAAGTAACGAGTGAATATAACATCAAATGATGTCGATTATAATGGTTTACTGCTTTATTAGCACACATTCTATCACGTGATACGATCGTATGATTAAAGTTACGAGTGAATATAACATCAAATGATGTCGAATATGATAATGCACTGTGACATTGGCACTTATTGTATCACGTGATACGATCGTATGATTAAAGTTACGAGTGTATACACTATTAAATGATGTCGAATATGATAGTGCACCAAATCATTAGCACTTATTGTATCATGTGATGCAATCGTATGATTAAAGTTACAAGTGACTATAACATCAAATGATGTCGATTATAATAGTGTACTGCATTATTAGCACACATTGTATCATGTGATGCGATCGTATGATTAAAGTAACGAGTGAATATAACATCAAATGATGTCGAATATGATAATGCACCGTGACATTGGCACATATTGTATCAAGTGATACGATCGTATGATTAAAGTCACGAGTAAATATAACATCAAATGATGTCGAATATAATAATGCACCGTTACATGGGCACTTATTGTATCACGTGATACGATCGTATGATTAAAGTTACGAGTGTATACACTAATAAATGATGTCGAATATGATAGTGCACCAAATCATTAGCACTTATTGTATCATGTGATGCGATCGTATGATCAAAGTTACAAGAGAATGTAACATCAAAAGATGTCAATTTTGATAGTGTACCGCATCATTGGCACTCATTATATCACGTGATAGGATCGTATGATTAAAGTAACGAGTGAATATAACATCAAATGATGTCGAATATAATAATGCACCGTGACATGGGCACTTATTGTATCACGTGATACGATCGTATGATTAAAGTTACGAGTGTATACACTAATAAATGATGTCGAATATGATAGTGCACCAAATCATTAGCACTTATTGTATCATGTGATGCGATCGTATGATTAAAGTCACGAGTGAATATAGCATCAAATGATGTCGAATATGATAACGAACCGTGACATTGGTACTTATTGTATCACGTGATACGATCGTATGATCAAAGTTACAAGAGAATATAACATCAAATGATGTCGATTATCATAGTGTACCGCATTATTAGCACATATTGTATCACGTGATACGATCGTATGATTAAAGTTACGAGTGAATATAACATCAAATGATGTCGAATATGATAATGCACCGTGACATTGGCACTCATTGTATCACGTGATACGATCGTATGATTAAAGTCACGAGTGAATATAACATCAAATGATGTCGATTATGATAGTGTTCCGTATCATAAGCACTCATTGTATCACGTGATACGATCGTATGATGAAAGTTACGAGTGAATATAACATCAAATGATGTCGATTATGATAGTGTTCCGTATCACAAGCAATCATTGTATCACGTGATGCGATCGTATGATTAAAGTTACAATTGAATATAACATCAAACGATGTCGATTATAATCGTATACCGCTTTATTAGCATACATTGTATCACGTGATGCGATCGTATGATTAAAGTAACGAGTAAATATAACATCAAATGATGTCGAATATAATAATGCACCGTTACATGGGCACTTATTGTATCACGTGATACGATCGTATGATTAAAGTTACGAGTGTATACACTAATAAATGATGTCGAATATGATAGTGCACCAAATCATTAGCACTTATTGTATCATGTGATGCAATCGTATGATTAAAGTTACAAGTGACTATAACATCAAATGATGTCGATTATAATAGTGTACTGCATTATTAGCACACATTGTATCATGTGATGCGATCGTTTGATTAAAGTAACGAGTAAATATAACATCAAATGATGTCGAATATAATAATGCACCGTTACATGGGCACTTATTGTATCACGTGATACGATCGTATGATTAAAGTTACGAGTGTATACACTAATAAATGATGTCGAATATGATAGTGCACCAAATCATTAGCACTTATTGTATCATGTGATGCGATCGTATGATCAAAGTTACAAGAGAATGTAACATCAAAAGATGTCAATTTTGATAGTGTACCGCATCATTGGCACTCATTATATCACGTGATAGGATCGTATGATTAAAGTAACGAGTGAATATAACATCAAATGATGTCGAATATGATAATGCACTGTGACATTGGCACATATTGTATCACGTGATACGATCGTATGATTAAAGTCACGAGTAAATATAACATCAAATGATGTCGAATATAATAATGCACCGTGACATGGGCACTTATTGTATCACGTGATACGATCGTATGATTAAAGTTACGAGTGTATACACTAATAAATGATGTCGAATATGATAGTGCACCAAATCATTAGCACTTATTGTATCATGTGATGCGATCGTATGATCAAAGTTACAAGAGAATGTAACATCAAAAGATGTCAATTTTGATAGTGTACCGCATCATTGGCACTCATTATATCACGTGATAGGATCGTATGATTAAAGTACCGAGTGAATATAACATCAAATGATGTCGAATATGATAATGCACCGTGACATTGGCACATATTGTATCACGTGATACGATCGTATGATTAAAGTCACGAGTAAATATAACATCAAACGATGTCGAATATAATAATGCACCGTGACATGGGCACTTATTGTATCACGTGATACGATCGTATGATTAAAGTTACGAGTGTATACACTAATAAATGATGTCGAATATGATAGTGCACCAAATCATTAGCACTTATTGTATCATGTGATGCGATCGTATGATTAAAGTCACGAGTGAATATAGCATCAAATGATGTCGAATATGATAACGAACCGTGACATTGGTACTTATTGTATCACGTGATACGATCGTATGATCAAAGTTACAAGAGAATATAACATCAAATGATGTCGATTATCATAGTGTACCGCATTATTAGCACATATTGTATCACGTGATACGATCGTATGATTAAAGTTACGAGTGAATATAACATCAAATAATGTCGAATATGATAATGCACCGTGACATTGGCACTCATTGTATCACGTGATACGATCGTATGATTAAAGTCACGAGTGAATATAACATCAAATGATGTCGATTATGATAGTGTTCCGTATCATAAGCACTCATTGTATCACGTGATACGATCGTATGATGAAAGTTACGAGTGAATATAACATCAAATGATGTCGATTATGATAGTGTTCCGTATCATAAGCAATCATTGTATCACGTGATGCGATCGTATGATTAAAGTTACAATTGAATATAACATCAAACGATGTCGATTATAATCGTATACCGCTTTATTAGCATACATTGTATCACGTGATGCGATCGTATGATTAAAGTAACGAGTAAATATAACATCAAATGATGTCGAATATAATAATGCACCGTTACATGGGCACTTATTGTATCACGTGATACGATCGTATGATTAAAGTTACGAGTGTATACACTAATAAATGATGTCGAATATGATAGTGCACCAAATCATTAGCACTTATTGTATCATGTGATGCAATCGTATGATTAAAGTTACAAGTGACTATAACATCAAATGATGTCGATTATAATAGTGTACTGCATTATTAGCACACATTGTATCATGTGATGCGATCGTATGATTAAAGTAACGAGTAAATATAACATCAAATGATGTCGAATATAATAATGCACCGTTACATGGGCACTTATTGTATCACGTGATACGATCGTATGATTAAAGTTACGAGTGTATACACTAATAAATGATGTCGAATATGATAGTGCACCAAATCATTAGCACTTATTGTATCATGTGATGCGATCGTATGATCAAAGTTACAAGAGAATGTAACATCAAAAGATGTCAATTTTGATAGTGTACCGCATCATTGGCACTCATTATATCACGTGATAGGATCGTATGATTAAAGTAACGAGTGAATATAACATCAAATGATGTCGAATATGATAATGCACTGTGACATTGGCACATATTGTATCACGTGATACGATCGTATGATTAAAGTCACGAGTAAATATAACATCAAATGATGTCGAATATAATAATGCACCGTGACATGGGCACTTATTGTATCACGTGATACGATCGTATGATTAAAGTTACGAGTGTATACACTAATAAATGATGTCGAATATGATAGTGCACCAAATCATTAGCACTTATTGTATCATGTGATGCGATCGTATGATCAAAGTTACAAGAGAATATAACATCAAATGATGTCGATTATCATAGTGTACCGCATTATTAGCACATATTGTATCACGTGATACGATCGTATGATCAAAGTTACGAGTGAATATAACATCAAATGATGTCGATTATGATAGTGTTCCGTATCATAAGCAACCATTGTATCACGTGATGCGATCGTATGATTAAAGTTACAATTGAATATAACATCAAATGATGTCGATTATAATGGTATACCGCTTTATTAGCATACATTGTATCACGTGATACGATCGCATGATTAAAGTTACGAGTGAATATAACATCAAATGATGTCGAATATGATAATGCACCGTGACATTGGCACTTATTGTTTCACGTGATACGATCTTATGATTAAAGTTACGAGTGTATACACCATTAAATGATGTCGAATATGATAGTGTGTCGTAGCATTGACACTCATTGTATCACGCGATTCGATCACATGATTAAAGTTACGAGTGAATATAAAATCAAATAATGTCAAATATGAAAGTGTACCGTATTAATATCACACATTGTATCACGTGATACGATCGTATGATTAAAGTTACAGGTGTATATAACATCAAATTATGTTGATTATATTAGTGTACCGCATCATTAGCACACATTGTATCACATGATACGATCGTATGATTAAAGTAACGAGTGAATATAACATCAAATGATGTCGAATATGATAATGCACCGTGACATTGGCACTCATTGTATCACGTGATACGATCGTATGATTAAAGTCACGAGTGAATATAACATCAAATGATGTCGTTTATGATAGTGTTCCGTATCATAAGCACTCATTGTATCACGTGATACGATCGTATGATGAAAGTTACGAGTGAATATAACATCAAATGATGTCGATTATGATAGTGTTCCGTATCATAAGCAATCATTGTATCACGTGATGCGATCGTATGATTAAAGTTACAATTGAATATAACATCAAATGATGTCGATTATAATCGTATACCGCTTTATTAGCATACATTGTATCACGTGATGCGATCGTATGATTAAAGTAACGAGTAAATATAACATCAAATGATGTCGAATATAATAATGCACCGTTACATGGGCACTTATTGTATCACGTGATACGATCGTATGATTAAAGTTACGAGTGTATACACTATTAAATGATGTCGAATATGATAGTGCACCAAATCATTAGCACTTATTGTATCATGTGATGCAATCGTATGATTAAAGTTACAAGTGACTATAACATCAAATGATGTCGATTATAATAGTGTACTGCATTATTAGCACACATTGTATTATGTGATGCGATCGTATGATTAAAGTAACGAGTGAATATAACATCAAATGATGTCGAATATGATAATGCACCGTGACATTGGCACATATTGTATCACGTGATACGATCGTATGATTAAAGTCACGAGTAAATATAACATCAAATGATGTCGAATATAATAATGCACCGTTACATGGGCACTTATTGTATCACGTGATACGATCGTATGATTAAAGTTACGAGTGTATACACTAATAAATGATGTCGAATATGATAGTGCACCAAATTATTAGCACTTATTGTATCATGTGATGCGATCGTATGATCAAAGTTACAAGAGAATGTAACATCAAAAGATGTCAATTTTGATAGTGTACCGCATCATTGGCACTCATTATATCACGTGATAGGATCGTATGATTAAAGTAACGCGTGAATATAACATCAAATGATGTCGAATATGATAATGCACCGTGACATTGGCACATATTGTATCACGTGATACGATCGTATGATGAAAGTTACGAGTGAATATAACATCAAATGATGTCGATTATGATAGTGTTCCGTATCATAAGCAATCATTGTATCACGTGATGCGATCGTATGATTAAAGTAACGAGTAAATATAACATCAAATGATGTCGAATATAATAATGCACCGTTACATGGGCACTTATTGTATCACGTGATACGATCGTATGATTAAAGTTACGAGTGTATACACTAATAAATGATGTCGAATATGATAGTGCACCAAATCATTAGCACTTATTGTATCATGTGATGCAATCGTATGATTAAAGTTACAAGTGACTATAACATCAAATGATGTCGATTATAATAGTGTACTGCATTATTAGCACACATTGTATCACGTGATACGATCGTATGATTAAAGTCACGAGTAAATATAACATCAAATGATGTCGAATATAATAATGCACCGTTACATGGGCACTTATTGTATCACGTGATACGATCGTATGATTAAAGTTACGAGTGTATACACTAATAAATGATGTCGAATATGATAGTGCACCAAATTATTAGCACTTATTGTATCATGTGATGCGATCGTATGATCAAAGTTACAAGAGAATGTAACATCAAAAGATGTCAATTTTGATAGTGTACCGCATCATTGGCACTCATTATATCACGTGATAGGATCGTATGATTAAAGTAACGCGTGAATATAACATCAAATGATGTCGAATATGATAGTGTTCCGTATCATAAGCAATCATTGTATCACGTGATGCGATCGTATGATTAAAGTTACAATTGAATATAACATCAAATGATGTCGATTATAATAGTGTACTGCATTATTAGCACACATTGTATCATGTGATGCGATCGTATGATTAAAGTAACGAGTAAATATAACATCAAATGATGTCGAATATAATAATGCACCGTTACATGGGCACTTATTGTATCACGTGATACGATCGTATGATTAAAGTTACGAGTGTATACACTAATAAATGATGTCAAATATGATAGTGCACCAAATCATTAGCACTTATTGTATCATGTGATGCGATCGTATGATCAAAGTTACAAGAGAATGTAACATCAAAAGATGTCCATTTTGATAGTGTACCGCATCATTGGCACTCATTATATCACGTGATAGGATCGTATGATTAAAGTAACGAGTGAATATAACATCAAATGATGTCGAATATGATAATGCAGTGTGACATTGGCACATATTGTATCACGTGATGCGATCGTATGATTAAAGTCACGAGTAAATATAACATCAAATGATGTCGAATATAATAATGCACCGTGACATGGGCACTTATTGTATCACGTGATACGATCGTATGATTAAAGTTACGAGTGTATACACTAATAAATGATGTCGAATATGATAGTGCACCAAATCATTAGCACTTATTGTATCATGTGATGCGATCGTATGATCAAAGTTACAAGAGAATATAACATCAAATGATGTCGATTATCATAGTGTACCGCATTATTAGCACATATTGTATCACGTGATACGATCGTATGATCAAAGTTACGAGTGAATATAACATCAAATGATGTCGATTATGATAGTGTTCCGTATCATAAGCAATCATTGTATCACGTGATACGATCGTATGATTAAAGTAACGAGTGAATATAACATCAAATGATGTCGATTATAATGGTTTACTGCTTTATTAGCACACATTCTATCACGTGATACGATCGTATGATTAAAGTTACGAGTGAATATAACATCAAATGATGTCGAATATGATAATGCACTGTGACATTGGCACTTATTGTATCACGTGATACGATCGTATGATTAATGTTACGAGTGTATACACTATTAAATGATGTCGAATATGATAGTGCACCAAATCATTAGCACTTATTGTATCATGTGATGCAATCGTATGATTAAAGTTACAAGTGACTATAACATCAAATGATGTCGATTATAATAGTGTACTGCATTATTAGCACACATTGTATCATGTGATGCGATCGTATGATTAAAGTAACGAGTAAATATAACATCAAATGATGTCGAATATAATAATGCACCGTTACATGGGCACTTATTGTATCACGTGATACGATCGTATGATTAAAGTTACGAGTGTATACACTAATAAATGATGTCGAATATGATAGTGCACCAAATCATTAGCACTTATTGTATCATGTGATGCGATCTTATGATCAAAGTTACAAGAGAATGTAACATCAAAAGATGTCAATTTTGATAGTGTACCGCATCATTGGCACTCATTATATCACGTGATAGGATCGTATGATTAAAGTAACGAGTGAATATAACATCAAATGATGTCGAATATGATAATGCACTGTGACATTGGCACATATTGTATCACGTGATACGATCGTATGATTAAAGTCACGAGTAAATATAACATCAAATGATGTCGAATATAATAATGCACCGTGACATGGGCACTTATTGTATCACGTGATACGATCGTATGATTAAAGTTACGAGTGTATACACTAATAAATGATGTCGAATATGATAGTGCACCAAATCATTAGCACTTATTGTATCATGTGATGCGATCGTATGATCAAAGTTACAAGAGAATATAACATCAAATGATGTCGATTATCATAGTGTACCGAATTATTAGCACATATTGTATCACGTGATACGATCGTATGATCAAAGTTACGAGTGAATATAACATCAAATGATGTTGATTATGATAGTGTTCCGTATCATAAGCAATCATTGTATCACGTGATGCGATCGTATAATTAAAGTAACGAGTGAATATAACATCAAATGATGTCGATTATAATGGTTTACTGCTTTATTAGCACACATTCTATCACGTGATACGATCGTATGATTAAAGTTACGAGTGAATATAACATCAAATGATGTCGAATATGATAATGCACTGTGACATTGGCACTTATTGTATCACGTGATACGATCGTATGATTAAAGTTACGAGTGTATACACTATTAAATGATGTCGAATATGATAGTGCACCAAATCATTAGCACTTATTGTATCATGTGATGCAATCGTATGATTAAAGTTACAAGTGACTATAACATCAAATGATGTCGATTATAATAGTGTACTGCATTATTAGCACACATTGTATTATGTGATGCGATCGTATGATTAAAGTAACGAGTGAATATAACATCAAATGATGTCGAATATGATAATGCACCGTGACATTGGCACATATTGTATCACGTGATACGATCGTATGATTAAAGTCACGAGTAAATATAACATCAAATGATGTCGAATATAATAATGCACCGTTACATGGGCACTTATTGTATCACGTGATACGATCGTATGATTAAAGTTACGAGTGTATACACTAATAAATGATGTCGAATATGATAGTGCACCAAATCATTAGCACTTATTGTATCATGTGATGCGATCTTATGATCAAAGTTACAAGAGAATGTAACATCAAAAGATGTCAATTTTGATAGTGTACCGCATCATTGGCACTCATTATATCACGTGATAGGATCGTATGATTAAAGTAACGAGTGAATATAACATCAAATGATGTCGAATATGATAATGCACCGTGACATTAGCACACATTGTATCATGTGATGCGATCGTATGATTAAAGTAACGAGTAAATATAACATCAAATGATGTCCAATATAATAATGCACCGTTACATGGGCACTTATTGTATCACGTGATACGATCGTATGATTAAAGTTACGAGTGTATACACTAATAAATGATGTCGAATATGATAGTGCACCAAATCATTAGCACTTATTGTATCATGTGATGCGATCTTATGATCAAAGTTACAAGAGAATGTAACATCAAAAGATGTCAATTTTGATAGTGTACCGCATCATTGGCACTCATTATATCACGTGATAGGATCGTATGATTAAAGTAACGAGTGAATATAACATCAAATGATGTCGAATATGATAATGCACTGTGACATTGGCACATATTGTATCACGTGATACGATCGTATGATTAAAGTCACGAGTGAATATAACATCAAATGATGTCGATTATGATAGTGTTCCGTATCATAAGCACTCATTGTATCACGTGATACGATCGTATGATGAAAGTTACGAGTGAATATAACATCAAATGATGTCGATTATAATAGTGTACTGCATTATTAGCACACATTGTATCATGTGATGCGATCGTATGATTAAAGTAACGAGTAAATATAACATCAAATGATGTCGAATATAATAATGCACCGTTACATGGGCACTTATTGTATCACGTGATACGATCGTATGATTAAAGTTACGAGTGTATACACTAATAAATGATGTCAAATATGATAGTGCACCAAATCATTAGCACTTATTGTATCATGTGATGCGATCGTATGATCAAAGTTACAAGAGAATGTAACATCAAAAGATGTCAATTTTGATAGTGTACCGCATCATTGGCACTCATTATATCACGTGATAGGATCGTATGATTAAAGTAACGAGTGAATATAACATCAAATGATGTCGAATATGATAATGCAGTGTGACATTGGCACATATTGTATCACGTGATACGATCGTATGATTAAAGTCACGAGTAAATATAACATCAAATGATGTCGAATATAATAATGCACCGTGACATGGGCACTTATTGTATCACGTGATACGATCGTATGATTAAAGTTACGAGTGTATACACTAATAAATGATGTCGAATATGATAGTGCACCAAATCATTAGCACTTATTGTATCATGTGATGCGATCGTATGATCAAAGTTACAAGAGAATATAACATCAAATGATGTCGATTATCATAGTACCGCATTATTAGCACATATTGTATCACGTGATACGATCGTATGATCAAAGTTACGAGTGAATATAACATCAAATGATGTCGATTATGATAGTGTTCCGTATCATAAGCAATCATTGTATCACGTGATGCGATCGTATGATTAAAGTTACAATTGAATATAACATCAAATGATGTCGATTATAATGGTATACCGCTTTATTAGCATACATTGTATCACGTGATACGATCGCATGATTAAAGTTACGAGTGAATATAACATCAAATGATGTCGAATATGATAATGCACCGTGACATTGGCACTTATTGTTTCACGTGATACGATCTTATGATTAAAGTTACGAGTGTATACACCATTAAATGATGTCGAATATGATAGTGTGTCGTAGCATTTACACTCATTGTATCACGCGATTCGATCACATGATTAAAGTTACGAGTGAATATAACATCAAATGATGTCGAATATGATAATGCACCGTGACATTGGCACATATTGTATCACGTGATACGATCGTATGATTAAAGTCACGAGTAAATATAACATCAAATGATGTCGAATATAATAGTGTACCGCATTATTAGCATACATTGTATCACGTGATACGATCGTATGATTAAAGTTACGAGTGAATATAACATCAAATGATGTCGAATATGATAATGCACTGTGACATTGGCACTTATTGTATCACGTGATACGATCGTATGATTAAAGTTACGAGTGTATACACTATTAAATGATGTCGAATATGATAGTGCACCAAATCATTAGCACTTATTGTATCATGTGATGCGATCGTATGATTAAAGTTACAAGTGACTATAACATCAAATGATGTCGATTATAATAGTGTACTGCATTATTAGCACACATTGTATTATGTGATGCGATCGTATGATTAAAGTTACGAGTGAATATATCATCAAATAATTTCGAATATGATAATGCACCGCGACATTGGCACTTATTGTATCACGTGATACGATCGTATGATTAAAGTTACTGGTGAATATAACATCAAATGATGTCGATTATAATAGTGTACCGCATTATTGGCACTCATTATATCACGTGATACGATCGTATGATTGAAGTTACAGGTGAATGTAACATCAAAAGATGTCAATTTTGATAGTGTACCGCATCATTGGCACTCATTATATCACGTGATAGGATCGTATGATTAAAGTAACGAGTGAATATAACATCAAATGATGTCGAATATGATAATGCACCGTGACATTGGCACATATTGTATCACGTGATACGATCGTATGATTAAAGTCACGAGTAAATATAACATCAAATGATGTCAAATATAATAATGCACCGTGACATGGGCACTTATTGTATCACGTGATACGATCGTATGATTAAAGTTACGAGTGTATACACTAATAAATGATGTCGAATATGATAGTGCACCAAATCATTAGCACTTATTGTATCATGTGATGCGATCGTATGATCAAAGTTACAAGAGAATATAACATCAAATGATGTCGATTATCATAGTGTACCGCATTATTAGCACATATTGTAACACGTGATACGATCGTATGATTAAAGTTACGAGTGAATATAACATCAAATGATGTCGAATATGATAATGCACCGTGACATTGGCACTCATTGTATCACGTTATACGATCGTATGATTAAAGTCACGAGTGAATATAACATCAAATGATGTCGATTATGATAAGGCACCGTGGCATTGGCACTTATTGTATCACGTGATACGATCGTATGATTAAAGTTACGAGTGTATACACTATTAAATGATGTCGAATATGATAGTGCACCAAATCATTAGCACTTATTGTATCATGTGATGCGATCGTATGATTTAAGTACAAGTGACTATAACATCAAATGATGTCGATTATAATAGTGTACTGCATTATTAGCACACATTGTATCATGTGATGCGATCGTATGATTAAAGTTACGAGTGAATATATCATCAAATAATTTCGAATATGATAATGCACCGCGACATTGGCACTTATTGTATCACGTGATACGATCGTATGATTAAAGTTACAGGTGAATATAACATCAAATGATGTCGATTATAATAGTGTACCGCATTATTGGCACTCATTATATCACGTGATACGATCGTATGATTGAAGTCACGAGTGAATATAACATCAAATGATGTTGAATATGATTGTATAATATATTATTAGCACTCATTGTTTGACGTGATACGATCGTATGATTAAAGTTACAGGTGAATGTAACATCAAAAGATGTCAATTTTGATAGTGTACCGCATCATTGGCACTCATTATATCACGTGATAGGATCGTATGATTAAAGCAACGAGTGAATATAACATCAAATGATGTCGAATATGATAATGCACCGTGACATTGGCACATATTGTATCACGTGATACGATCGTATGATTAAAGTCACGAGTAAATATAACATCAAATGATGTCGAATATAATAGTGTACCGCATTATTAGCATACATTGTATCACGTGATACGATCGTATGATTAAAGTTACGAGTGAATATAACATCAAATGATGTCGAATATGATAATGCACTGTGACATTGGCACTTATTGTATCACGTGATACGATCGTATGATTAAAGTTACGAGTGTATACACTATTAAATGATGTCGAATATGATAGTGCACCAAATCATTAGCACTTATTGTATCATGTGATGCGATCGTATGATTAAAGTTACAAGTGACTATAACATCAAATGATGTCGATTATAATAGTGTACTGCATTATTAGCACACATTGTATTATGTGATGCGATCGTATGATTAAAGTTACGAGTGAATATATCATCAAATAATTTCGAATATGATAATGCACCGCGACATTGGCACTTATTGTATCACGTGATACGATCGTATGATTAAAGTTACAGGTGAATATAACATCAAATGATGTCGATTATAATAGTGTACCGCATTATTGGCACTCATTATATCACGTGATACGATCGTATGATTAAAGTTACAGGTGAATGTAACATCAAAAGATGTCAATTTTGATAGTGTACCGCATCATTGGCACTCATTATATCACGTGATAGGATCGTATGATTAAAGTAACGAGTGAATATAACATCAAATGATGTCGAATATGATAATGCACCGTGACATTGGCACATATTGTATCACGTGATACGATCGTATGATTAAAGTCACGAGTAAATATAACATCAAATGATGTCAAATATAATAATGCACCGTGACATGGGCACTTATTGTATCACGTGATACGATCGTATGATTAAAGTTACGAGTGTATACACTAATAAATGATGTCGAATATGATAGTGCACCAAATCATTAGCACTTATTGTATCATGTGATGCGATCGTATGATCAAAGTTACAAGAGAATATAACATCAAATAATGTCGATTATCATAGTGTACCGCATTATTAGCACATATTGTAACACGTGATACGATCGTATGATTAAAGTTACGAGTGAATATAACATCAAATGATGTCGAATATGATAATGCACCTTGACATTGGCACTCATTGTATCACGTTATACGATCGTATGATTAAAGTTACGAGTGAATATAACATCAAATGATGTCGATTATGATAGTGTTCCGTATCATAAGCACTCATTGTATCACGTGATACGATCGTATGATGAAAGTTACGAGTGAATATAACATCAAATGATGTCGATTATGATAGTGTTCCGTATCATAAGCAATCATTGTATCACGTGATGCGATCGTATGATTAAAGTTACAATTGAATATAACATCAAATGATGTCGAATATGATAATGCACCGTGACATTGGCTCTTATTGTTTCACGTGATACGATCTTATGATTAAAGTTACGAGTGTATACACTATTAAATGATGTCGAATATGATAGTGTGTCGTAGCATTGACACTCATTGTATCACGAGATACGATCACATGATTAAAGTTACGAGTAAATATAACATCAAATAATGTCAAATATGAAAGTGTACCGCATCATTAGCACACATTGTATCACGTGATACGATCGTATGATTAAAGTAACGAGTGAATATAACATCAAATGATGTCGATTATAATGGTTTACTGCTTTATTAGCACACATTCTATCACGTGATACGATCGTATGATTAAAGTTACGAGTGAATATAACATCAAATGATGTCGAATATGATAATGCACTGTGACATTGGCACTTATTGTATCACGTGATACGATCGTATGATTAATGTTACGAGTGTATACACTATTAAATGATGTCGAATATGATAGTGCACCAAATCATTAGCACTTATTGTATCATGTGATGCAATCGTATGATTAAAGTTACAAGTGACTATAACATCAAATGATGTCGATTATAATAGTGTACTGCATTATTAGCACACATTGTATCATGTGATGCGATCGTATGATTAAAGTAACGAGTAAATATAACATCAAATGATGTCGAATATAATAATGCACCGTTACATGGGCACTTATTGTATCACGTGATACGATCGTATGATTAAAGTTACGAGTGTATACACTAATAAATGATGTCGAATATGATAGTGCACCAAATCATTAGCACTTATTGTATCATGTGATGCGATCTTATGATCAAAGTTACAAGAGAATGTAACATCAAAAGATGTCAATTTTGATAGTGTACCGCATCATTGGCACTCATTATATCACGTGATAGGATCGTATGATTAAAGTAACGAGTGAATATAACATCAAATGATGTCGAATATGATAATGCACTGTGACATTGGCACATATTGTATCACGTGATACGATCGTATGATTAAAGTCACGAGTAAATATAACATCAAATGATGTCGAATATAATAATGCACCGTGACATGGGCACTTATTGTATCACGTGATACGATCGTATGATTAAAGTTACGAGTGTATACACTAATAAATGATGTCGAATATGATAGTGCACCAAATCATTAGCACTTATTGTATCATGTGATGCGATCGTATGATCAAAGTTACAAGAGAATATAACATCAAATGATGTCGATTATCATAGTGTACCGAATTATTAGCACATATTGTATCACGTGATACGATCGTATGATCAAAGTTACGAGTGAATATAACATCAAATGATGTCGATTATGATAGTGTTCCGTATCATAAGCAATCATTGTATCACGTGATGCGATCGTATGATTAAAGTTACAATTGAATATAACATCAAATGATGTCGATTATAATGGTATACCGCTTTATTAGCATACATTGTATCACGTGATACGATCGCATGATTAAAGTTACGAGTGAATATAACATCAAATGATGTCGAATATGATAATGCACCGTGACATTGGCACTTATTGTTTCACGTGATACGATCTTATGATTAAAGTTACGAGTGTATACACCATTAAATGATGTCGAATATGATAGTGTGTCGTAGCATTTACACTCATTGTATCACGCGATTCGATCACATGATTAAAGTTACGAGTGAATATAACATCAAATGATGTCGAATATGATAATGAACCGTGACATTGGCACTTATTGTATCACGTGATACGATCGTATGAATAAAGTTACAGGTGAATATAACATCAAATGATGTTGATTATGATAGTGTTCCGTATCATAAGCAATCATTGTATCACGTGATGCGATCGTATAATTAAAGTAACGAGTGAATATAACATCAAATGATGTCGATTATAATAGTTTACTGCTTTATTAGCACACATTCTATCACGTGATACGATCGTATGATTAAAGTTACGAGTGAATATAACATCAAATGATGTCGAATATGATAATGCACTGTGACATTGGCACTTATTGTATCACGTGATACGATCGTATGATTAAAGTTACGAGTGTATACACTATTAAATGATGTCGAATATGATAGTGCACCAAATCATTAGCACTTATTGTATCATGTGATGCAATCGTATGATTAAAGTTACAAGTGACTATAACATCAAATGATGTCGATTATAATAGTGTACTGCATTATTAGCACACATTGTATTATGTGATGCGATCGTATGATTAAAGTAACGAGTGAATATAACATCAAATGATGTCGAATATGATAATGCACCGTGACATTGGCACATATTGTATCACGTGATACGATCGTATGATTAAAGTCACGAGTAAATATAACATCAAATGATGTCGAATATAATAATGCACCGTTACATGGGCACTTATTGTATCACGTGATACGATCGTATGATTAAAGTTACGAGTGTATACACTAATAAATGATGTCGAATATGATAGTGCACCAAATCATTAGCACTTATTGTATCATGTGATGCGATCGTATGATCAAAGTTACAAGAGAATGTAACATCAAAAGATGTCAATTTTGATAGTGTACCGCATCATTGGCACTCATTATATCACGTGATAGGATCGTATGATTAAAGTAACGCGTGAATATAACATCAAATGATGTCGAATATGATAATGCACCGTGACATTAGCACACATTGTATCATGTGATGCGATCGTATGATTAAAGTAACGAGTAAATATAACATCAAATGATGTCCAATATAATAATGCACCGTTACATGGGCACTTATTGTATCACGTGATACGATCGTATGATTGAAGTTACGAGTGTATACACTAATAAATGATGTCGAATATGATAGTGCACCAAATCATTAGCACTTATTGTATCATGTGATGCGATCTTATGATCAAAGTTACAAGAGAATGTAACATCAAAAGATGTCAATTTTGATAGTGTACCGCATCATTGGCACTCATTATATCACGTGATAGGATCGTATGATTAAAGTAACGAGTGAATATAACATCAAATGATGTCGAATATGATAATGCACTGTGACATTGGCACATATTGTATCACGTGATACGATCGTATGATTAAAGTCACGAGTAAATATAACATCAAATGATGTCGAATATAATAATGCACCGTGACATGGGCACTTATTGTATCACGTGATACGATCGTATGATTAAAGTTACGAGTGTATACACTAATAAATGATGTCGAATATGATAGTGCACCAAATCATTAGCACTTATTGTATCATGTGATGCGATCGTATGATCAAAGTTACAAGAGAATATAACATCAAATGATGTCGATTATCATAGTGTACCGAATTATTAGCACATATTGTATCACGTGATACGATCGTATGATCAAAGTTACGAGTGAATATAACATCAAATGATGTCGATTATGATAGTGTTCCGTATCATAAGCAATCATTGTATCACGTGATGCGATCGTATGATTAAAGTTACAATTGAATATAACATCAAATGATGTCGATTATAATGGTATACCGCTTTATTAGCATACATTGTATCACGTGATACGATCGCATGATTAAAGTTACGAGTGAATATAACATCAAATGATGTCGAATATGATAATGCACCGTGACATTGGCACTTATTGTTTCACGTGATACGATCTTATGATTAAAGTTACGAGTGTATACACCATTAAATGATGTCGAATATGATAGTGTGTCGTAGCATTTACACTCATTGTATCACGCGATTCGATCACATGATTAAAGTTACGAGTGAATATAACATCAAATGATGTCGAATATGATAATGAACCGTGACATTGGCACTTATTGTATCACGTGATACGATCGTATGAATAAAGTTACAGGTGAATATAACATCAAATGATGTTGATTATGATAGTGTTCCGTATCATAAGCAATCATTGTATCACGTGATGCGATCGTATAATTAAAGTTACGAGTAAATATAACATCAAATAATGTCAAATATGAAAGTGTACCGCATCATTAGCACACATTGTATCACGTGATACGATCGTATGATTAAAGTAACGAGTGAATATAACATCAAATGATGTCGATTATAATGGTTTACTGCTTTATTAGCACACATTCTATCACGTGATACGATCGTATGATTAAAGTTACGAGTGAATATAACATCAAATGATGTCGAATATGATAATGCACTGTGACATTGGCACTTATTGTATCACGTGATACGATCGTATGATTAAAGTTACGAGTGTATACACTATTAAATGATGTCGAATATGATAGTGCACCAAATCATTAGCACTTATTGTATCATGTGATGCAATCGTATGATTAAAGTTACAAGTGACTATAACATCAAATGATGTCGATTATAATAGTGTACTGCATTATTAGCACACATTGTATTATGTGATGCGATCGTATGATTAAAGTAACGAGTGAATATAACATCAAATGATGTCGAATATGATAATGCACCGTGACATTGGCACATATTGTATCACGTGATACGATCGTATGATTAAAGTCACGAGTAAATATAACATCAAATGATGTCGAATATAATAATGCACCGTTACATGGGCACTTATTGTATCACGTGATACGATCGTATGATTAAAGTTACGAGTGTATACACTAATAAATGATGTCGAATATGATAGTGCACCAAATCATTAGCACTTATTGTATCATGTGATGCGATCGTATGATCAAAGTTACAAGAGAATGTAACATCAAAAGATGTCAATTTTGATAGTGTACCGCATCATTGGCACTCATTATATCACGTGATAGGATCGTATGATTAAAGTAACGCGTGAATATAACATCAAATGATGTCGAATATGATAATGCACCGTGACATTGGCACATATTGTATCACGTGATACGATCGTATGATTAAAGTCACGAGTAAATATAACATCAAATGATGTCGAATATAATAATGCACCGTGAAATGGGCACTTATTGTATCACGTGATACGATCGTATGATTAAAGTTACGAGTGTATACACTAATAAATGATGTCGAATATGATAGTGCACCAAATCATTAGCACTTATTGTATCATGTGATGCGATCGTATGATTAAAGTTACAAGTGACTATAACATCAAATGATGTCGATTATAATAGTGTACTGCATTATTAGCACACATTGTATCACGTGATACGATCGTATGATTAAAGTTACGAGTGAATATAACATCAAATGATGTAGAATATGATAATGCACTGTGACATTGGCACTTATTGTATCACGTGATACGATCCTATGATTAAAGTTACGAGTGTATACACTATTAAATGATGTCGAATATGATAGTGCACCAAATCATTAGCACTTATTGTATCATGTGATGCAATCGTATGATTAAAGTTACAAGAGAATATAACATCAAATGATGTCGATTATCATAGTGTACCGCATTATTAGCACATATTGTATCACGTGATACGATCGTATGATTAAAGTTACGAGTGAATATAACATCAAATGATGTCGAATATGATAATGCACCGTGACATTGGCACTCATTGTATCACGTGATACGATCGTATGATTAAAGTCACGAGTGAATATAACATCAAATGATGTCGATTATGATAGTGTTCCGTATCATAAGCACTCATTGTATCACGTGATACGATCGTATGATGAAAGTTACAATTGAATATAACATCAAATGATGTCGATTATAATAGTGTACTGCATTATTAGCACACATTGTATCATGTGATGCGATCGTATGATTAAAGTAACGAGTAAATATAACATCAAATGATGTCGAATATAATAATGCACCGTTACATGGGCACTTATTGTATCACGTGATACGATCGTATGATTAAAGTTACGAGTGTATACACTAATAAATGATGTCGAATATGATAGTGCACCAAATCATTAGCACTTATTGTATCATGTGATGCGATCGTATGATCAAAGTTACAAGAGAATATAACATCAAATGATGTCGATTATCATAGTACCGCATTATTAGCACATATTGTATCACGTGATACGATCGTATGATCAAAGTTACGAGTGAATATAACATCAAATGATGTCGATTATGATAGTGTTCCGTATCATAAGCAATCATTGTATCACGTGATGCGATCGTATGATTAAAGTTACAATTGAATATAACATCAAATGATGTCGATTATAATGGTATACCGCTTTATTAGCATACATTGTATCACGTGATACGATCGCATGATTAAAGTTACGAGTGAATATAACATCAAATGATGTCGAATATGATAATGCACCGTGACATTGGCACTTATTGTTTCACGTGATACGATCTTATGATTAAAGTTACGAGTGTATACACCATTAAATGATGTCGAATATGATAGTGTGTCGTAGCATTTACACTCATTGTATCACGTGATTCGATCACATGATTAAAGTTACGAGTGAATATAACATCAAATGATGTCGAATATGATAATGAACCGTGACATTGGCACTTATTGTATCACGTGATACGATCGTATGAATAAAGTTACAGGTGAATATAACATCAAATGATGTTGATTATGATAGTGTTCCGTATCATAAGCAATCATTGTATCACGTGATGCGATCGTATAATTAAAGTTACGAGTAAATATAACATCAAATAATGTCAAATATGAAAGTGTACCGCATCATTAGCACACATTGTATCACGTGATACGATCGTATGATTAAAGTAACGAGTGAATATAACATCAAATGATGTCGATTATAATGGTTTACTGCTTTATTAGCACACATTCTATCACGTGATACGATCGTATGATTAAAGTTACGAGTGAATATAACATCAAATGATGTCGAATATGATAATGCACTGTGACATTGGCACTTATTGTATCACGTGATACGATCGTATGATTAAAGTTACGAGTGTATACACTATTAAATGATGTCGAATATGATAGTGCACCAAATCATTAGCACTTATTGTATCATGTGATGCAATCGTATGATTAAAGTTACAAGTGACTATAACATCAAATGATGTCGATTATAATAGTGTACTGCATTATTAGCACACATTGTATCATGTGATGCGATCGTATGATTAAAGTAACGAGTGAATATAACATCAAATGATGTCGAATATGATAATGCACCGTGACATTGGCACATATTGTATCACGTGATACGATCGTATGATTAAAGTCACGAGTAAATATAACATCAAATGATGTCGAATATAATAATGCACCGTTACATGGGCACTTATTGTATCACGTGATACGATCGTATGATTAAAGTTACGAGTGTATACACTAATAAATGATGTCGAATATGATAGTGCACCAAATCATTAGCACTTATTGTATCATGTGATGCGATCGTATGATCAAAGTTACAAGAGAATGTAACATCAAAAGATGTCAATTTTGATAGTGTACCGCATCATTGGCACTCATTATATCACGTGATAGGATCGTATGATTAAAGTAACGAGTGAATATAACATCAAATGATGTCGAATATGATAATGCACCGTGACATTGGCACATATTGTATCACGTGATACGATCGTATGATTAAAGTCACGAGTAAATATAACATCAAATGATGTCGAATATAATAATGCACCGTGACATGGGCACTTATTGTATCACGTGATACGATCGTATGATTAAAGTTACGAGTGTATACACTAATAAATGATGTCGAATATGATAGTGCACCAAATCATTAGCACTTATTGTATCATGTGATGCGATCGTATGATTAAAGTCACGAGTGAATATAGCATCAAATGATGTCGAATATGATAACGAACCGTGACATTGGTACTTATTGTATCACGTGATACGATCGTATGATCAAAGTTACAAGAGAATATAACATCAAATGATGTCGATTATCATAGTGTACCGCATTATTAGCACATATTGTATCACGTGATACGATCGTATGATTAAAGTTACGAGTGAATATAACATCAAATGATGTCGAATATGATAATGCACCGTGACATTGGCACTCATTGTATCACGTGATACGATCGTATGATTAAAGTCACGAGTGAATATAACATCAAATGATGTCGATTATGATAGTGTTCCGTATCATAAGCACTCATTGTATCACGTGATACGATCGTATGATGAAAGTTACGAGTGAATATAACATCAAATGATGTCGATTATGATAGTGTTCCGTATCATAAGCAATCATTGTATCACGTGATGCGATCGTATGATTAAAGTTACAATTGAATATAACATCAAATGATGTCGATTATAATCGTATACCGCTTTATTAGCATACATTGTATCACGTGATGCGATCGTATGATTAAAGTAACGAGTAAATATAACATCAAATGATGTCGAATATAATAATGCACCGTTACATGGGCACTTATTGTATCACGTGATACGATCGTATGATTAAAGTTACGAGTGTATACACTAATAAATGATGTCGAATATGATAGTGCACCAAATCATTAGCACTTATTGTATCATGTGATGCAATCGTATGATTAAAGTTACAAGTGACTATAACATCAAATGATGTCGATTATAATAGTGTACTGCATTATTAGCACACATTGTATCATGTGATGCGATCGTTTGATTAAAGTAACGAGTAAATATAACATCAAATGATGTCGAATATAATAATGCACCGTTACATGGGCACTTATTGTATCACGTGATACGATCGTATGATTAAAGTTACGAGTGTATACACTAATAAATGATGTCGAATATGATAGTGCACCAAATCATTAGCACTTATTGTATCATGTGATGCGATCTTATGATCAAAGTTACAAGAGAATGTAACATCAAAAGATGTCAATTTTGATAGTGTACCGCATCATTGGCACTCATTATATCACGTGATAGGATCGTATGATTAAAGTAACGAGTGAATATAACATCAAATGATGTCGAATATGATAATGCACTGTGACATTGGCACATATTGTATCACGTGATACGATCGTATGATTAAAGTCACGAGTAAATATAACATCAAATGATGTCGAATATAATAATGCACCGTGACATGGGCACTTATTGTATCACGTGATACGATCGTATGATTAAAGTTACGAGTGTATACACTAATAAATGATGTCGAATATGATAGTGCACCAAATCATTAGCACTTATTGTATCATGTGATGCGATCGTATGATCAAAGTTACAAGAGAATATAACATCAAATGATGTCGATTATCATAGTGTACCGAATTATTAGCACATATTGTATCACGTGATACGATCGTATGATCAAAGTTACGAGTGAATATAACATCAAATGATGTCGATTATGATAGTGTTCCGTATCATAAGCAATCATTGTATCATGTGATGCGATCGTATGATTAAAGTTACAATTGAATATAACATCAAATGATGTCGATTATAATGGTATACCGCTTTATTAGCATACATTGTATCACGTGATACGATCGCATGATTAAAGTTACGAGTGAATATAACATCAAATGATGTCGAATATGATAATGCACCGTGACATTGGCACTTACTGTTTCACGTGATACGATCTTATGATTAAAGTTACGAGTGTATACACCATTAAATGATGTCGAATATGATAGTGTGTCGTAGCATTTACACTCATTGTATCACGCGATTCGATCACATGATTAAAGTTACGAGTGAATATAACATCAAATGATGTCGAATATGATAATGAACCGTGACATTGGCACTTATTGTATCACGTGATACGATCGTATGAATAAAGTTACAGGTGAATATAACATCAAATGATGTTGATTATGATAGTGTTCCGTATCATAAGCAATCATTGTATCACGTGATGCGATCGTATAATTAAAGTTACGAGTAAATATAACATCAAATAATGTCAAATATGAAAGTGTACGGCATCATTAGCACACATTGTATCACGTGATACGATCGTATGATTAAAGTAACGAGTGAATATAACATCAAATGATGTCGATTATAATGGTTTACTGCTTTATTAGCACACATTCTATCACGTGATACGATCGTATGATTAAAGTTACGAGTGAATATAACATCAAATGATGTCGAATATGATAATGCACTGTGACATTGGCACTTATTGTATCACGTGATACGATCGTATGATTAAAGTTACGAGTGTATACACTATTAAATGATGTCGAATATGATAGTGCACCAAATCATTAGCACTTATTGTATCATGTGATGCAATCGTATGATTAAAGTTACAAGTGACTATAACATCAAATGATGTCGATTATAATAGTGTACTGCATTATTAGCACACATTGTATTATGTGATGCGATCGTATGATTAAAGTAACGAGTGAATATAACATCAAATGATGTCGAATATGATAATGCACCGTGACATTGGCACATATTGTATCACGTGATACGATCGTATGATTAAAGTCACGAGTAAATATAACATCAAATGATGTCGAATATAATAATGCACCGTTACATGGGCACTTATTGTATCACGTGATACGATCGTATGATTAAAGTTACGAGTGTATACACTAATAAATGATGTCGAATATGATAGTGCACCAAATCATTAGCACTTATTGTATCATGTGATGCGATCGTATGATCAAAGTTACAAGAGAATATAACATCAAATGATGTCGATTATCATAGTGTACCGAATTATTAGCACATATTGTATCACGTGATACGATCGTATGATCAAAGTTACGAGTGAATATAACATCAAATGATGTCGATTATGATAGTGTTCCGTATCATAAGCAATCATTGTATCACGTGATGCGATCGTATGATTAAAGTTACAATTGAATATAACATCAAATGATGTCGATTATAATGGTATACCGCTTTATTAGCATACATTGTATCACGTGATACGATCGCATGATTAAAGTTACGAGTGAATATAACATCAAATGATGTCGAATATGATAATGCACCGTGACATTGGCACTTATTGTTTCACGTGATACGATCTTATGATTAAAGTTACGAGTGTATACACCATTAAATGATGTCGAATATGATAGTGTGTCGTAGCATTTACACTCATTGTATCACGCGATTCGATCACATGATTAAAGTTACGAGTGAATATAACATCAAATGATGTCGAATATGATAATGAACTGTGACATTGGCACTTATTGTATCACGTGATACGATCGTATGAATAAAGTTACAGGTGAATATAACATCAAATGATGTTGATTATGATAGTGTTCCGTATCATAAGCAATCATTGTATCACGTGATGCGATCGTATAATTAAAGTTACGAGTAAATATAACATCAAATAATGTCAAATATGAAAGTGTACCGCATCATTAGCACACATTGTATCACGTGATACGATCGTATGATTAAAGTAACGAGTGAATATAACATCAAATGATGTCGATTATAATGGTTTACTGCTTTATTAGCACACATTCTATCACGTGATACGATCGTATGATTAAAGTTACGAGTGAATATAACATCAAATGATGTCGAATATGATAATGCACTGTGACATTGGCACTTATTGTATCACGTGATACGATCGTATGATTAAAGTTACGAGTGTATACACTATTAAATGATGTCGAATATGATAGTGCACCAAATCATTAGCACTTATTGTATCATGTGATGCAATCGTATGATTAAAGTTACAAGTGACTATAACATCAAATGATGTCGATTATAATAGTGTACTGCATTATTAGCACACATTGTATCATGTGATGCGATCGTATGATTAAAGTAACGAGTGAATATAACATCAAATGATGTCGAATATGATAATGCACCGTGACATTGGCACATATTGTATCACGTGATACGATCGTATGATTAAAGTCACGAGTAAATATAACATCAAATGATGTCGAATATAATAATGCACCGTTACATGGGCACTTATTGTATCACGTGATACGATCGTATGATTAAAGTTACGAGTGTATACACTAATAAATGATGTCGAATATGATAGTGCACCAAATCATTAGCACTTATTGTATCATGTGATGCGATCGTATGATCAAAGTTACAAGAGAATGTAACATCAAAAGATGTCAATTTTGATAGTGTACCGCATCATTGGCACTCATTATATCACGTGATAGGATCGTATGATTAAAGTAACGCGTGAATATAACATCAAATGATGTCGAATATGATAATGCACCGTGACATTGGCACATATTGTATCACGTGATACGATCGTATGATTAAAGTCACGAGTAAATATAACATCAAATGATGTCGAATATAATAATGCACCGTGACATGGGCACTTATTGTATCACGTGATACGATCGTATGATTAAAGTTACGAGTGTATACACTAATAAATGATGTCGAATATGATAGTGCACCAAATCATTAGCACTTATTGTATCATGTGATGCGATCGTATGATTAAAGTCACGAGTGAATATAGCATCAAATGATGTCGAATATGATAACGAACCGTGACATTGGTACTTATTGTATCACGTGATACGATCGTATGATCAAAGTTACAAGAGAATATAACATCAAATGATGTCGATTATCATAGTGTACCGCATTATTAGCACATATTGTATCACGTGATACGATCGTATGATTAAAGTTACGAGTGAATATAACATCAAATGATGTCGAATATGATAATGCACCGTGACATTGGCACTCATTGTATCACGTGATACGATCGTATGATTAAAGTCACGAGTGAATATAACATCAAATGATGTCGATTATGATAGTGTTCCGTATCATAAGCACTCATTGTATCACGTGATACGATCGTATGATGAAAGTTACGAGTGAATATAACATCAAATGATGTCGATTATAATAGTGTACTGCATTATTAGCACACATTGTATCATGTGATGCGATCGTATGATTAAAGTAACGAGTAAATATAACATCAAATGATGTCGAATATAATAATGCACCGTTACATGGGCACTTATTGTATCACGTGATACGATCGTATGATTAAAGTTACGAGTGTATACACTAATAAATGATGTCAAATATGATAGTGCACCAAATCATTAGCACTTATTGTATCATGTGATGCGATCGTATGATCAAAGTTACAAGAGAATGTAACATCAAAAGATGTCAATTTTGATAGTGTACCGCATCATTGGCACTCATTATATCACGTGATAGGATCGTATGATTAAAGTAACGAGTGAATATAACATCAAATGATGTCGAATATGATAATGCAGTGTGACATTGGCACATATTGTATCACGTGATACGATCGTATGATTAAAGTCACGAGTAAATATAACATCAAATGATGTCGAATATAATAATGCACCGTTACATGGGCACTTATTGTATCACGTGATACGATCGTATGATTAAAGTTACGAGTGTATACACTAATAAATGATGTCGAATATGATAGTGCACCAAATCATTAGCACTTATTGTATCATGTGATGCGATCGTATGATCAAAGTTACAAGAGAATATAACATCAAATGATGTCGATTATCATAGTACCGCATTATTAGCACATATTGTATCACGTGATACGATCGTATGATCAAAGTTACGAGTGAATATAACATCAAATGATGTCGATTATGATAGTGTTCCGTATCATAAGCAATCATTGTATCACGTGATGCGATCGTATGATTAAAGTTACAATTGAATATAACATCAAATGATGTCGATTATAATGGTATACCGCTTTATTAGCATACATTGTATCACGTGATACGATCGCATGATTAAAGTTACGAGTGAATATAACATCAAATGATGTCGAATATGATAATGCACCGTGACATTGGCACTTATTGTTTCACGTGATACGATCTTATGATTAAAGTTACGAGTGTATACACCATTAAATGATGTCGAATATGATAGTGTGTCGTAGCATTTACACTCATTGTATCACGTGATTCGATCACATGATTAAAGTTACGAGTGAATATAACATCAAATGATGTCGAATATGATAATGAACCGTGACATTGGCACTTATTGTATCACGTGATACGATCGTATGAATAAAGTTACAGGTGAATATAACATCAAATGATGTTGATTATGATAGTGTTCCGTATCATAAGCAATCATTGTATCACGTGATGCGATCGTATAATTAAAGTTACGAGTAAATATAACATCAAATAATGTCAAATATGAAAGTGTACCGCATCATTAGCACACATTGTATCACGTGATACGATCGTATGATTAAAGTAACGAGTGAATATAACATCAAATGATGTCGATTATAATGGTTTACTGCTTTATTAGCACACATTCTATCACGTGATACGATCGTATGATTAAAGTTACGAGTGAATATAACATCAAATGATGTCGAATATGATAATGCACTGTGACATTGGCACTTATTGTATCACGTGATACGATCGTATGATTAAAGTTACGAGTGTATACACTATTAAATGATGTCGAATATGATAGTGCACCAAATCATTAGCACTTATTGTATCATGTGATGCAATCGTATGATTAAAGTTACAAGTGACTATAACATCAAATGATGTCGATTATAATAGTGTACTGCATTATTAGCACACATTGTATCATGTGATGCGATCGTATGATTAAAGTAACGAGTGAATATAACATCAAATGATGTCGAATATGATAATGCACCGTGACATTGGCACATATTGTATCACGTGATACGATCGTATGATTAAAGTCACGAGTAAATATAACATCAAATGATGTCGAATATAATAATGCACCGTTACATGGGCACTTATTGTATCACGTGATACGATCGTATGATTAAAGTTACGAGTGTATACACTAATAAATGATGTCGAATATGATAGTGCACCAAATCATTAGCACTTATTGTATCATGTGATGCGATCGTATGATCAAAGTTACAAGAGAATGTAACATCAAAAGATGTCAATTTTGATAGTGTACCGCATCATTGGCACTCATTATATCACGTGATAGGATCGTATGATTAAAGTAACGAGTGAATATAACATCAAATGATGTCGAATATGATAATGCACCGTGACATTGGCACATATTGTATCACGTGATACGATCGTATGATTAAAGTCACGAGTAAATATAACATCAAATGATGTCGAATATAATAATGCACCGTGACATGGGCACTTATTGTATCACGTGATACGATCGTATGATTAAAGTTACGAGTGTATACACTAATAAATGATGTCGAATATGATAGTGCACCAAATCATTAGCACTTATTGTATCATGTGATGCGATCGTATGATTAAAGTCACGAGTGAATATAGCATCAAATGATGTCGAATATGATAACGAACCGTGACATTGGTACTTATTGTATCACGTGATACGATCGTATGATCAAAGTTACTAGAGAATATAACATCAAATGATGTCGATTATCATAGTGTACCGCATTATTAGCACATATTGTATCACGTGATACGATCGTATGATTAAAGTTACGAGTGAATATAACATCAAATGATGTCGAATATGATAATGCACCGTGACATTGGCACTCATTGTATCACGTGATACGATCGTATGATTAAAGTCACGAGTGAATATAACATCAAATGATGTCGATTATGATAGTGTTCCGTATCATAAGCACTCATTGTATCACGTGATACGATCGTATGATGAAAGTTACGAGTGAATATAACATCAAATGATGTCGATTATGATAGTGTTCCGTATCATAAGCAATCATTGTATCACGTGATGCGATCGTATGATTAAAGTTACAATTGAATATAACATCAAATGATGTCGATTATAATCGTATACCGCTTTATTAGCATACATTGTATCACGTGATGCGATCGTATGATTAAAGTAACGAGTAAATATAACATCAAATGATGTCGAATATAATAATGCACCGTTACATGGGCACTTATTGTATCACGTGATACGATCGTATGATTAAAGTTACGAGTGTATACACTAATAAATGATGTCGAATATGATAGTGCACCAAATCATTAGCACTTATTGTATCATGTGATGCAATCGTATGATTAAAGTTACAAGTGACTATAACATCAAATGATGTCGATTATAATAGTGTACTGCATTATTAGCACACATTGTATCATGTGATGCGATCGTTTGATTAAAGTAACGAGTAAATATAACATCAAATGATGTCGAATATAATAATGCACCGTTACATGGGCACTTATTGTATCACGTGATACGATCGTATGATTAAAGTTACGAGTGTATACACTAATAAATGATGTCGAATATGATAGTGCACCAAATCATTAGCACTTATTGTATCATGTGATGCGATCTTATGATCAAAGTTACAAGAGAATGTAACATCAAAAGATGTCAATTTTGATAGTGTACCGCATCATTGGCACTCATTATATCACGTGATAGGATCGTATGATTAAAGTAACGAGTGAATATAACATCAAATGATGTCGAATATGATAATGCACTGTGACATTGGCACATATTGTATCACGTGATACGATCGTATGATTAAAGTCACGAGTAAATATAACATCAAATGATGTCGAATATAATAATGCACCGTGACATGGGCACTTATTGTATCACGTGATACGATCGTATGATTAAAGTTACGAGTGTATACACTAATAAATGATGTCGAATATGATAGTGCACCAAATCATTAGCACTTATTGTATCATGTGATGCGATCGTATGATCAAAGTTACAAGAGAATATAACATCAAATGATGTCGATTATCATAGTGTACCGAATTATTAGCACATATTGTATCACGTGATACGATCGTATGATCAAAGTTACGAGTGAATATAACATCAAATGATGTCGATTATGATAGTGTTCCGTATCATAAGCAATCATTGTATCACGTGATGCGATCGTATGATTAAAGTTACAATTGAATATAACATCAAATGATGTCGATTATAATGGTATACCGCTTTATTAGCATACATTGTATCACGTGATACGATCGCATGATTAAAGTTACGAGTGAATATAACATCAAATGATGTCGAATATGATAATGCACCGTGACATTGGCACTTATTGTTTCACGTGATACGATCTTATGATTAAAGTTACGAGTGTATACACCATTAAATGATGTCGAATATGATAGTGTGTCGTAGCATTTACACTCATTGTATCACGCGATTCGATCACATGATTAAAGTTACGAGTGAATATAACATCAAATGATGTCGAATATGATAATGAACCGTGACATTGGCACTTATTGTATCACGTGATACGATCGTATGAATAAAGTTACAGGTGAATATAACATCAAATGATGTTGATTATGATAGTGTTCCGTATCATAAGCAATCATTGTATCACGTGATGCGATCGTATAATTAAAGTTACGAGTAAATATAACATCAAATAATGTCAAATATGTAAGTGTACCGCATCATTAGCACACATTGTATCACGTGATACGATCGTATGATTAAAGTAACGAGTGAATATAACATCAAATGATGTCGATTATAATGGTTTACTGCTTTATTAGCACACATTCTATCACGTGATACGATCGTATGATTAAAGTTACGAGTGAATATAACATCAAATGATGTCGAATATGATAATGCACTGTGACATTGGCACTTATTGTATCACGTGATACGATCGTATGATTAAAGTTACGAGTGTATACACTATTAAATGATGTCGAATATGATAGTGCACCAAATCATTAGCACTTATTGTATCATGTGATGCAATCGTATGATTAAAGTTACAAGTGACTATAACATCAAATGATGTCGATTATAATAGTGTACTGCATTATTAGCACACATTGTATCATGTGATGCGATCGTATGATTAAAGTAACGAGTGAATATAACATCAAATGATGTCGAATATGATAATGCACCGTGACATTGGCACATATTGTATCACGTGATACGATCGTATGATTAAAGTCACGAGTAAATATAACATCAAATGATGTCGAATATAATAATGCACCGTTACATGGGCACTTATTGTATCACGTGATACGATCGTATGATTAAAGTTACGAGTGTATACACTAATAAATGATGTCGAATATGATAGTGCACCAAATCATTAGCACTTATTGTATCATGTGATGCGATCGTATGATCAAAGTTACAAGAGAATGTAACATCAAAAGATGTCAATTTTGATAGTGTACCGCATCATTGGCACTCATTATATCACGTGATAGGATCGTATGATTAAAGTAACGCGTGAATATAACATCAAATGATGTCGAATATGATAATGCACCGTGACATTGGCACATATTGTATCACGTGATACGATCGTATGATTAAAGTCACGAGTAAATATAACATCAAATGATGTCGAATATAATAATGCACCGTGACATGGGCACTTATTGTATCACGTGATACGATCGTATGATTAAAGTTACGAGTGAATATAACATCAAATGATGTCGAATATGATAATGCACTGTGACATTGGCACTTATTGTATCACGTGATACGATCGTATGATTAAAGTTACGAGTGTATACACTATTAAATGATGTCGAATATGATAGTGCACCAAATCATTAGCACTTATTGTATCATGTGATGCGATCGTATGATTAAAGTTACAAGTGACTATAACATCAAATGATGTCGATTATAATAGTGTACTGCATTTTTAGCACACATTGTATTATGTGATGCGATCGTATGATTAAAGTTACGAGTGAATATATCATCAAATAATTTCGAATATGATAATGCACCGCGACATTGGCACTTATTGTATCACGTGATACGATCGTATGATTAAAGTTACTGGTGAATATAACATCAAATGATGTCGATTATAATAGTGTACCGCATTATTGGCACTCATTATATCACGTGATACGATCGTATGATTGAAGTTACAGGTGAATGTAACATCAAAAGATGTCAATTTTGATAGTGTACCGCATCATTGGCACTCATTATATCACGTGATAGGATCGTATGATTAAAGTAACGAGTGAATATAACATCAAATGATGTCGAATATGATAATGCACCGTGACATTGGCACATATTGTATCACGTGATACGATCGTATGATTAAAGTCACGAGTAAATATAACATCAAATGATGTCAAATATAATAATGCACCGTGACATGGGCACTTATTGTATCACGTGATACGATCGTATGATTAAAGTTACGAGTGTATACACTAATAAATGATGTCGAATATGATAGTGCACCAAATCATTAGCACTTATTGTATCATGTGATGCGATCGTATGATCAAAGTTACAAGAGAATATAACATCAAATGATGTCGATTATCATAGTGTACCGCATTATTAGCACATATTGTAACACGTGATACGATCGTATGATTAAAGTTACGAGTGAATATAACATCAAATGATGTCGAATATGATAATGCACCGTGACATTGGCACTCATTGTATCACGTTATACGATCGTATGATTAAAGTCACGAGTGAATATAACATCAAATGATGTCGATTATGATAAGGCACCGTGGCATTGGCACTTATTGTATTACGTGATACGATCGTATGATTAAAGTTACGAGTGTATACACTATTAAATGATGTCGAATATGATAGTGCACCAAATCATTAGCACTTATTGTATCATGTGATGCGATCGTATGATTTAAGTACAAGTGACTATAACATCAAATGATGTCGATTATAATAGTGTACTGCATTATTAGCACACATTGTATCATGTGATGCGATCGTATGATTAAAGTTACGAGTGAATATATCATCAAATAATTTCGAATATGATAATGCACCGCGACATTGGCACTTATTGTATCACGTGATACGATCGTATGATTAAAGTTACAGGTGAATATAACATCAAATGATGTCGATTATAATAGTGTACCGCATTATTGGCACTCATTATATCACGTGATACGATCGTATGATTGAAGTCACGAGTGAATATAACATCAAATGATGTTGAATATGATTGTATAATATATTATTAGCACTCATTGTTTGACGTGATACGATCGTATGATTAAAGTTACAGGTGAATGTAACATCAAAAGATGTCAATTTTGATAGTGTACCGCATCATTGGCACTCATTATATCACGTGATAGGATCGTATGATTAAAGCAACGAGTGAATATAACATCAAATGATGTCGAATATGATAATGCACCGTGACATTGGCACATATTGTATCACGTGATACGATCGTATGATTAAAGTCACGAGTAAATATAACATCAAATGATGTCGAATATAATAGTGTACCGCATTATTAGCATACATTGTATCACGTGATACGATCGTATGATTAAAGTTACGAGTGAATATAACATCAAATGATGTCGAATATGATAATGCACTGTGACATTGGCACTTATTGTATCACGTGATACGATCGTATGATTAAAGTTACGAGTGTATACACTATTAAATGATGTCGAATATGATAGTGCACCAAATCATTAGCACTTATTGTATCATGTGATGCGATCGTATGATTAAAGTTACAAGTGACTATAACATCAAATGATGTCGATTATAATAGTGTACTGCATTATTAGCACACATTGTATTATGTGATGCGATCGTATGATTAAAGTTACGAGTGAATATATCATCAAATAATTTCGAATATGATAATGCACCGCGACATTGGCACTTATTGTATCACGTGATACGATCGTATGATTAAAGTTACAGGTGAATATAACATCAAATGATGTCGATTATAATAGTGTACCGCATCATTGGCACTCATTATATCACGTGATACGATCGTATGATTGAAGTTACAGGTGAATGTAACATCAAAAGATGTCAATTTTGATAGTGTACCGCATCATTGGCACTCATTATATCACGTGATAGGATCGTATGATTAAAGTAACGAGTGAATATAACATCAAATGATGTCGAATATGATAATGCACCGTGACATTGGCACATATTGTATCACGTGATACGATCGTATGATTAAAGTCACGAGTAAATATAACATCAAATGATGTCAAATATAATAATGCACCGTGACATGGGCACTTATTGTATCACGTGATACGATCGTATGATTAAAGTTACGAGTGTATACACTAATAAATGATGTCGAATATGATAGTGCACCAAATCATTAGCACTTATTGTATCATGTGATGCGATCGTATGATCAAAGTTACAAGAGAATATAACATCAAATAATGTCGATTATCATAGTGTACCGCATTATTAGCACATATTGTAACACGTGATACGATCGTATGATTAAAGTTACGAGTGAATATAACATCAAATGATGTCGAATATGATAATGCACCTTGACATTGGCACTCATTGTATCACGTTATACGATCGTATGATTAAAGTTACGAGTGAATATAACATCAAATGATGTCGATTATGATAGTGTTCCGTATCATAAGCACTCATTGTATCACGTGATACGATCGTATGATGAAAGTTACGAGTGAATATAACATCAAATGATGTCGATTATGATAGTGTTCCGTATCATAAGCAATCATTGTATCACGTGATGCGATCGTATGATTAAAGTTACAATTGAATATAACATCAAATGATGTCGAATATGATAATGCACCGTGACATTGGCTCTTATTGTTTCACGTGATACGATCTTATGATTAAAGTTACGAGTGTATACACTATTAAATGATGTCGAATATGATAGTGTGTCGTAGCATTGACACTCATTGTATCACGAGATACGATCACATGATTAAAGTTACGAGTAAATATAACATCAAATAATGTCAAATATGAAAGTGTACCGCATCATTAGCACACATTGTATCACGTGATACGATCGTATGATTAAAGTAACGAGTGAATATAACATCAAATGATGTCGATTATAATGGTTTACTGCTTTATTAGCACACATTCTATCACGTGATACGATCGTATGATTAAAGTTACGAGTGAATATAACATCAAATGATGTCGAATATGATAATGCACTGTGACATTGGCACTTATTGTATCACGTGATACGATCGTATGATTAATGTTACGAGTGTATACACTATTAAATGATGTCGAATATGATAGTGCACCAAATCATTAGCACTTATTGTATCATGTGATGCAATCGTATGATTAAAGTTACAAGTGACTATAACATCAAATGATGTCGATTATAATAGTGTACTGCATTATTAGCACACATTGTATCATGTGATGCGATCGTATGATTAAAGTAACGAGTAAATATAACATCAAATGATGTCGAATATAATAATGCACCGTTACATGGGCACTTATTGTATCACGTGATACGATCGTATGATTAAAGTTACGAGTGTATACACTAATAAATGATGTCGAATATGATAGTGCACCAAATCATTAGCACTTATTGTATCATGTGATGCGATCTTATGATCAAAGTTACAAGAGAATGTAACATCAAAAGATGTCAATTTTGATAGTGTACCGCATCATTGGCACTCATTATATCACGTGATAGGATCGTATGATTAAAGTAACGAGTGAATATAACATCAAATGATGTCGAATATGATAATGCACTGTGACATTGGCACATATTGTATCACGTGATACGATCGTATGATTAAAGTCACGAGTAAATATAACATCAAATGATGTCGAATATAATAATGCACCGTGACATGGGCACTTATTGTATCACGTGATACGATCGTATGATTAAAGTTACGAGTGTATACACTAATAAATGATGTCGAATATGATAGTGCACCAAATCATTAGCACTTATTGTATCATGTGATGCGATCGTATGATCAAAGTTACAAGAGAATATAACATCAAATGATGTCGATTATCATAGTGTACCGAATTATTAGCACATATTGTATCACGTGATACGATCGTATGATCAAAGTTACGAGTGAATATAACATCAAATGATGTCGATTATGATAGTGTTCCGTATCATAAGCAATCATTGTATCACGTGATGCGATCGTATGATTAAAGTTACAATTGAATATAACATCAAATGATGTCGATTATAATGGTATACCGCTTTATTAGCATACATTGTATCACGTGATACGATCGCATGATTAAAGTTACGAGTGAATATAACATCAAATGATGTCGAATATGATAATGCACCGTGACATTGGCACTTATTGTTTCACGTGATACGATCTTATGATTAAAGTTACGAGTGTATACACCATTAAATGATGTCGAATATGATAGTGTGTCGTAGCATTTACACTCATTGTATCACGCGATTCGATCACATGATTAAAGTTACGAGTGAATATAACATCAAATGATGTCGAATATGATAATGAACCGTGACATTGGCACTTATTGTATCACGTGATACGATCGTATGAATAAAGTTACAGGTGAATATAACATCAAATGATGTTGATTATGATAGTGTTCCGTATCATAAGCAATCATTGTATCACGTGATGCGATCGTATAATTAAAGTAACGAGTGAATATAACATCAAATGATGTCGATTATAATGGTTTACTGCTTTATTAGCACACATTCTATCACGTGATACGATCGTATGATTAAAGTTACGAGTGAATATAACATCAAATGATGTCGAATATGATAATGCACTGTGACATTGGCACTTATTGTATCACGTGATACGATCGTATGATTAAAGTTACGAGTGTATACACTATTAAATGATGTCGAATATGATAGTGCACCAAATCATTAGCACTTATTGTATCATGTGATGCAATCGTATGATTAAAGTTACAAGTGACTATAACATCAAATGATGTCGATTATAATAGTGTACTGCATTATTAGCACACATTGTATTATGTGATGCGATCGTATGATTAAAGTAACGAGTGAATATAACATCAAATGATGTCGAATATGATAATGCACCGTGACATTGGCACATATTGTATCACGTGATACGATCGTATGATTAAAGTCACGAGTAAATATAACATCAAATGATGTCGAATATAATAATGCACCGTTACATGGGCACTTATTGTATCACGTGATACGATCGTATGATTAAAGTTACGAGTGTATACACTAATAAATGATGTCGAATATGATAGTGCACCAAATCATTAGCACTTATTGTATCATGTGATGCGATCGTATGATCAAAGTTACAAGAGAATGTAACATCAAAAGATGTCAATTTTGATAGTGTACCGCATCATTGGCACTCATTATATCACGTGATAGGATCGTATGATTAAAGTAACGCGTGAATATAACATCAAATGATGTCGAATATGATAATGCACCGTGACATTAGCACACATTGTATCATGTGATGCGATCGTATGATTAAAGTAACGAGTAAATATAACATCAAATGATGTCCAATATAATAATGCACCGTTACATGGGCACTTATTGTATCACGTGATACGATCGTATGATTAAAGTTACGAGTGTATACACTAATAAATGATGTCGAATATGATAGTGCACCAAATCATTAGCACTTATTGTATCATGTGATGCGATCTTATGATCAAAGTTACAAGAGAATGTAACATCAAAAGATGTCAATTTTGATAGTGTACCGCATCATTGGCACTCATTATATCACGTGATAGGATCGTATGATTAAAGTAACGAGTGAATATAACATCAAATGATGTCGAATATGATAATGCACTGTGACATTGGCACATATTGTATCACGTGATACGATCGTATGATTAAAGTCACGAGTAAATATAACATCAAATGATGTCGAATATAATAATGCACCGTGACATGGGCACTTATTGTATCACGTGATACGATCGTATGATTAAAGTTACGAGTGTATACACTAATAAATGATGTCGAATATGATAGTGCACCAAATCATTAGCACTTATTGTATCATGTGATGCGATCGTATGATCAAAGTTACAAGAGAATATAACATCAAATGATGTCGATTATCATAGTGTACCGAATTATTAGCACATATTGTATCACGTGATACGATCGTATGATCAAAGTTACGAGTGAATATAACATCAAATGATGTCGATTATGATAGTGTTCCGTATCATAAGCAATCATTGTATCACGTGATGCGATCGTATGATTAAAGTTACAATTGAATATAACATCAAATGATGTCGATTATAATGGTATACCGCTTTATTAGCATACATTGTATCACGTGATACGATCGCATGATTAAAGTTACGAGTGAATATAACATCAAATGATGTCGAATATGATAATGCACCGTGACATTGGCACTTATTGTTTCACGTGATACGATCTTATGATTAAAGTTACGAGTGTATACACCATTAAATGATGTCGAATATGATAGTGTGTCGTAGCATTTACACTCATTGTATCACGCGATTCGATCACATGATTAAAGTTACGAGTGAATATAACATCAAATGATGTCGAATATGATAATGAACCGTGACATTGGCACTTATTGTATCACGTGATACGATCGTATGAATAAAGTTACAGGTGAATATAACATCAAATGATGTTGATTATGATAGTGTTCCGTATCATAAGCAATCATTGTATCACGTGATGCGATCGTATAATTAAAGTTACGAGTAAATATAACATCAAATAATGTCAAATATGAAAGTGTACCGCATCATTAGCACACATTGTATCACGTGATACGATCGTATGATTAAAGTAACGAGTGAATATAACATCAAATGATGTCGATTATAATGGTTTACTGCTTTATTAGCACACATTCTATCACGTGATACGATCGTATGATTAAAGTTACGAGTGAATATAACATCAAATGATGTCGAATATGATAATGCACTGTGACATTGGCACTTATTGTATCACGTGATACGATCGTATGATTAAAGTTACGAGTGTATACACTATTAAATGATGTCGAATATGATAGTGCACCAAATCATTAGCACTTATTGTATCATGTGATGCAATCGTATGATTAAAGTTACAAGTGACTATAACATCAAATGATGTCGATTATAATAGTGTACTGCATTATTAGCACACATTGTATTATGTGATGCGATCGTATGATTAAAGTAACGAGTGAATATAACATCAAATGATGTCGAATATGATAATGCACCGTGACATTGGCACATATTGTATCACGTGATACGATCGTATGATTAAAGTCACGAGTAAATATAACATCAAATGATGTCGAATATAATAATGCACCGTTACATGGGCACTTATTGTATCACGTGATACGATCGTATGATTAAAGTTACGAGTGTATACACTAATAAATGATGTCGAATATGATAGTGCACCAAATCATTAGCACTTATTGTATCATGTGATGCGATCGTATGATCAAAGTTACAAGAGAATGTAACATCAAAAGATGTCAATTTTGATAGTGTACCGCATCATTGGCACTCATTATATCACGTGATAGGATCGTATGATTAAAGTAACGCGTGAATATAACATCAAATGATGTCGAATATGATAATGCACCGTGACATTGGCACATATTGTATCACGTGATACGATCGTATGATTAAAGTCACGAGTAAATATAACATCAAATGATGTCGAATATAATAATGCACCGTGACATGGGCACTTATTGTATCACGTGATACGATCGTATGATTAAAGTTACGAGTGTATACACTAATAAATGATGTCGAATATGATAGTGCACCAAATCATTAGCACTTATTGTATCATGTGATGCGATCGTATGATTAAAGTCACGAGTGAATATAGCATCAAATGATGTCGAATATGATAACGAACCGTGACATTGGTACTTATTGTATCACGTGATACGATCGTATGATCAAAGTTACAAGAGAATATAACATCAAATGATGTCGATTATCATAGTGTACCGCATTATTAGCACATATTGTATCACGTGATACGATCGTATGATTAAAGTTACGAGTGAATATAACATCAAATGATGTCGAATATGATAATGCACCGTGACATTGGCACTCATTGTATCACGTGATACGATCGTATGATTAAAGTCACGAGTGAATATAACATCAAATGATGTCGATTATGATAGTGTTCCGTATCATAAGCACTCATTGTATCACGTGATACGATCGTATGATGAAAGTTACAATTGAATATAACATCAAATGATGTCGATTATAATAGTGTACTGCATTATTAGCACACATTGTATCATGTGATGCGATCGTATGATTAAAGTAACGAGTAAATATAACATCAAATGATGTCGAATATAATAATGCACCGTTACATGGGCACTTATTGTATCACGTGATACGATCGTATGATTAAAGTTACGAGTGTATACACTAATAAATGATGTCGAATATGATAGTGCACCAAATCATTAGCACTTATTGTATCATGTGATGCGATCGTATGATCAAAGTTACAAGAGAATATAACATCAAATGATGTCGATTATCATAGTACCGCATTATTAGCACATATTGTATCACGTGATACGATCGTATGATCAAAGTTACGAGTGAATATAACATCAAATGATGTCGATTATGATAGTGTTCCGTATCATAAGCAATCATTGTATCACGTGATGCGATCGTATGATTAAAGTTACAATTGAATATAACATCAAATGATGTCGATTATAATGGTATACCGCTTTATTAGCATACATTGTATCACGTGATACGATCGCATGATTAAAGTTACGAGTGAATATAACATCAAATGATGTCGAATATGATAATGCACCGTGACATTGGCACTTATTGTTTCACGTGATACGATCTTATGATTAAAGTTACGAGTGTATACACCATTAAATGATGTCGAATATGATAGTGTGTCGTAGCATTTACACTCATTGTATCACGTGATTCGATCGCATGATTAAAGTTACGAGTGAATATAACATCAAATGATGTCGAATATGATAATGAACCGTGACATTGGCACTTATTGTATCACGTGATACGATCGTATGAATAAAGTTACAGGTGAATATAACATCAAATGATGTTGATTATGATAGTGTTCCGTATCATAAGCAATCATTGTATCACGTGATGCGATCGTATAATTAAAGTTACGAGTAAATATAACATCAAATAATGTCAAATATGAAAGTGTACCGCATCATTAGCACACATTGTATCACGTGATACGATCGTATGATTAAAGTAACGAGTGAATATAACATCAAATGATGTCGATTATAATGGTTTACTGCTTTATTAGCACACATTGTATCACGTGATACGATCGTATGATTAAAGTTACGAGTGAATATAACATCAAATGATGTCGAATATGATAATGCACTGTGACATTGGCACTTATTGTATCACGTGATACGATCGTATGATTAAAGTTACGAGTGTATACACTATTAAATGATGTCGAATATGATAGTGCACCAAATCATTAGCACTTATTGTATCATGTGATGCAATCGTATGATTAAAGTTACAAGTGACTATAACATCAAATGATGTCGATTATAATAGTGTACTGCATTATTAGCACACATTGTATCATGTGATGCGATCGTATGATTAAAGTAACGAGTGAATATAACATCAAATGATGTCGAATATGATAATGCACCGTGACATTGGCACATATTGTATCACGTGATACGATCGTATGATTAAAGTCACGAGTAAATATAACATCAAATGATGTCGAATATAATAATGCACCGTTACATGGGCACTTATTGTATCACGTGATACGATCGTATGATTAAAGTTACGAGTGTATACACTAATAAATGATGTCGAATATGATAGTGCACCAAATCATTAGCACTTATTGTATCATGTGATGCGATCGTATGATCAAAGTTACAAGAGAATGTAACATCAAAAGATGTCAATTTTGATAGTGTACCGCATCATTGGCACTCATTATATCACGTGATAGGATCGTATGATTAAAGTAACGAGTGAATATAACATCAAATGATGTCGAATATGATAATGCACCGTGACATTGGCACATATTGTATCACGTGATACGATCGTATGATTAAAGTCACGAGTAAATATAACATCAAATGATGTCGAATATAATAATGCACCGTGACATGGGCACTTATTGTATCACGTGATACGATCGTATGATTAAAGTTACGAGTGTATACACTAATAAATGATGTCGAATATGATAGTGCACCAAATCATTAGCACTTATTGTATCATGTGATGCGATCGTATGATTAAAGTCACGAGTGAATATAGCATCAAATGATGTCGAATATGATAACGAACCGTGACATTGGTACTTATTGTATCACGTGATACGATCGTATGATCAAAGTTACAAGAGAATATAACATCAAATGATGTCGATTATCATAGTGTACCGCATTATTAGCACATATTGTATCACGTGATACGATCGTATGATTAAAGTTACGAGTGAATATAACATCAAATGATGTCGAATATGATAATGCACCGTGACATTGGCACTCATTGTATCACGTGATACGATCGTATGATTAAAGTCACGAGTGAATATAACATCAAATGATGTCGATTATGATAGTGTTCCGTATCATAAGCACTCATTGTATCACGTGATACGATCGTATGATGAAAGTTACGAGTGAATATAACATCAAATGATGTCGATTATGATAGTGTTCCGTATCATAAGCAATCATTGTATCACGTGATGCGATCGTATGATTAAAGTTACAATTGAATATAACATCAAATGATGTCGATTATAATCGTATACCGCTTTATTAGCATACATTGTATCACGTGATGCGATCGTATGATTAAAGTAACGAGTAAATATAACATCAAATGATGTCGAATATAATAATGCACCGTTACATGGGCACTTATTGTATCACGTGATACGATCGTATGATTAAAGTTACGAGTGTATACACTAATAAATGATGTCGAATATGATAGTGCACCAAATCATTAGCACTTATTGTATCATGTGATGCAATCGTATGATTAAAGTTACAAGTGACTATAACATCAAATGATGTCGATTATAATAGTGTACTGCATTATTAGCACACATTGTATCATGTGATGCGATCGTTTGATTAAAGTAACGAGTAAATATAACATCAAATGATGTCGAATATAATAATGCACCGTTACATGGGCACTTATTGTATCACGTGATACGATCGTATGATTAAAGTTACGAGTGTATACACTAATAAATGATGTCGAATATGATAGTGCACCAAATCATTAGCACTTATTGTATCATGTGATGCGATCTTATGATCAAAGTTACAAGAGAATGTAACATCAAAAGATGTCAATTTTGATAGTGTACCGCATCATTGGCACTCATTATATCACGTGATAGGATCGTATGATTAAAGTAACGAGTGAATATAACATCAAATGATGTCGAATATGATAATGCACTGTGACATTGGCACATATTGTATCACGTGATACGATCGTATGATTAAAGTCACGAGTAAATATAACATCAAATGATGTCGAATATAATAATGCACCGTGACATGGGCACTTATTGTATCACGTGATACGATCGTATGATTAAAGTTACGAGTGTATACACTAATAAATGATGTCGAATATGATAGTGCACCAAATCATTAGCACTTATTGTATCATGTGATGCGATCGTATGATCAAAGTTACAAGAGAATATAACATCAAATGATGTCGATTATCATAGTGTACCGAATTATTAGCACATATTGTATCACGTGATACGATCGTATGATCAAAGTTACGAGTGAATATAACATCAAATGATGTCGATTATGATAGTGTTCCGTATCATAAGCAATCATTGTATCACGTGATGCGATCGTATGATTAAAGTTACAATTGAATATAACATCAAATGATGTCGATTATAATGGTATACCGCTTTATTAGCATACATTGTATCACGTGATACGATCGCATGATTAAAGTTACGAGTGAATATAACATCAAATGATGTCGAATATGATAATGCACCGTGACATTGGCACTTACTGTTTCACGTGATACGATCTTATGATTAAAGTTACGAGTGTATACACCATTAAATGATGTCGAATATGATAGTGTGTCGTAGCATTTACACTCATTGTATCACGCGATTCGATCACATGATTAAAGTTACGAGTGAATATAACATCAAATGATGTCGAATATGATAATGAACCGTGACATTGGCACTTATTGTATCACGTGATACGATCGTATGAATAAAGTTACAGGTGAATATAACATCAAATGATGTTGATTATGATAGTGTTCCGTATCATAAGCAATCATTGTATCACGTGATGCGATCGTATAATTAAAGTTACGAGTAAATATAACATCAAATAATGTCAAATATGAAAGTGTACCGCATCATTAGCACACATTGTATCACGTGATACGATCGTATGATTAAAGTAACGAGTGAATATAACATCAAATGATGTCGATTATAATGGTTTACTGCTTTATTAGCACACATTCTATCACGTGATACGATCGTATGATTAAAGTTACGAGTGAATATAACATCAAATGATGTCGAATATGATAATGCACTGTGACATTGGCACTTATTGTATCACGTGATACGATCGTATGATTAAAGTTACGAGTGTATACACTATTAAATGATGTCGAATATGATAGTGCACCAAATCATTAGCACTTATTGTATCATGTGATGCAATCGTATGATTAAAGTTACAAGTGACTATAACATCAAATGATGTCGATTATAATAGTGTACTGCATTATTAGCACACATTGTATTATGTGATGCGATCGTATGATTAAAGTAACGAGTGAATATAACATCAAATGATGTCGAATATGATAATGCACCGTGACATTGGCACATATTGTATCACGTGATACGATCGTATGATTAAAGTCACGAGTAAATATAACATCAAATGATGTCGAATATAATAATGCACCGTTACATGGGCACTTATTGTATCACGTGATACGATCGTATGATTAAAGTTACGAGTGTATACACTAATAAATGATGTCGAATATGATAGTGCACCAAATCATTAGCACTTATTGTATCATGTGATGCGATCGTATGATCAAAGTTACAAGAGAATATAACATCAAATGATGTCGATTATCATAGTGTACCGAATTATTAGCACATATTGTATCACGTGATACGATCGTATGATCAAAGTTACGAGTGAATATAACATCAAATGATGTCGATTATGATAGTGTTCCGTATCATAAGCAATCATTGTATCACGTGATGCGATCGTATGATTAAAGTTACAATTGAATATAACATCAAATGATGTCGATTATAATGGTATACCGCTTTATTAGCATACATTGTATCACGTGATACGATCGCATGATTAAAGTTACGAGTGAATATAACATCAAATGATGTCGAATATGATAATGCACCGTGACATTGGCACTTATTGTTTCACGTGATACGATCTTATGATTAAAGTTACGAGTGTATACACCATTAAATGATGTCGAATATGATAGTGTGTCGTAGCATTTACACTCATTGTATCACGCGATTCGATCACATGATTAAAGTTACGAGTGAATATAACATCAAATGATGTCGAATATGATAATGAACTGTGACATTGGCACTTATTGTATCACGTGATACGATCGTATGAATAAAGTTACAGGTGAATATAACATCAAATGATGTTGATTATGATAGTGTTCCGTATCATAAGCAATCATTGTATCACGTGATGCGATCGTATAATTAAAGTTACGAGTAAATATAACATCAAATAATGTCAAATATGAAAGTGTACCGCATCATTAGCACACATTGTATCACGTGATACGATCGTATGATTAAAGTAACGAGTGAATATAACATCAAATGATGTCGATTATAATGGTTTACTGCTTTATTAGCACACATTCTATCACGTGATACGATCGTATGATTAAAGTTACGAGTGAATATAACATCAAATGATGTCGAATATGATAATGCACTGTGACATTGGCACTTATTGTATCACGTGATACGATCGTATGATTAAAGTTACGAGTGTATACACTATTAAATGATGTCGAATATGATAGTGCACCAAATCATTAGCACTTATTGTATCATGTGATGCAATCGTATGATTAAAGTTACAAGTGACTATAACATCAAATGATGTCGATTATAATAGTGTACTGCATTATTAGCACACATTGTATCATGTGATGCGATCGTATGATTAAAGTAACGAGTGAATATAACATCAAATGATGTCGAATATGATAATGCACCGTGACATTGGCACATATTGTATCACGTGATACGATCGTATGATTAAAGTCACGAGTAAATATAACATCAAATGATGTCGAATATAATAATGCACCGTTACATGGGCACTTATTGTATCACGTGATACGATCGTATGATTAAAGTTACGAGTGTATACACTAATAAATGATGTCGAATATGATAGTGCACCAAATCATTAGCACTTATTGTATCATGTGATGCGATCGTATGATCAAAGTTACAAGAGAATGTAACATCAAAAGATGTCAATTTTGATAGTGTACCGCATCATTGGCACTCATTATATCACGTGATAGGATCGTATGATTAAAGTAACGCGTGAATATAACATCAAATGATGTCGAATATGATAATGCACCGTGACATTGGCACATATTGTATCACGTGATACGATCGTATGATTAAAGTCACGAGTAAATATAACATCAAATGATGTCGAATATAATAATGCACCGTGACATGGGCACTTATTGTATCACGTGATACGATCGTATGATTAAAGTTACGAGTGTATACACTAATAAATGATGTCGAATATGATAGTGCACCAAATCATTAGCACTTATTGTATCATGTGATGCGATCGTATGATTAAAGTCACGAGTGAATATAGCATCAAATGATGTCGAATATGATAACGAACCGTGACATTGGTACTTATTGTATCACGTGATACGATCGTATGATCAAAGTTACAAGAGAATATAACATCAAATGATGTCGATTATCATAGTGTACCGCATTATTAGCACATATTGTATCACGTGATACGATCGTATGATTAAAGTTACGAGTGAATATAACATCAAATGATGTCGAATATGATAATGCACCGTGACATTGGCACTCATTGTATCACGTGATACGATCGTATGATTAAAGTCACGAGTGAATATAACATCAAATGATGTCGATTATGATAGTGTTCCGTTTCATTAGCACTCATTGTATCACGTGATACGATCGTATGATGAAAGTTACGAGTGAATATAACATCAAATGATGTCGATTATAATAGTGTACTGCATTATTAGCACACATTGTATCATGTGATGCGATCGTATGATTAAAGTAACGAGTAAATATAACATCAAATGATGTCGAATATAATAATGCACCGTTACATGGGCACTTATTGTATCACGTGATACGATCGTATGATTAAAGTTACGAGTGTATACACTAATAAATGATGTCAAATATGATAGTGCACCAAATCATTAGCACTTATTGTATCATGTGATGCGATCGTATGATCAAAGTTACAAGAGAATGTAACATCAAAAGATGTCAATTTTGATAGTGTACCGCATCATTGGCACTCATTATATCACGTGATAGGATCGTATGATTAAAGTAACGAGTGAATATAACATCAAATGATGTCGAATATGATAATGCAGTGTGACATTGGCACATATTGTATCACGTGATACGATCGTATGATTAAAGTCACGAGTAAATATAACATCAAATGATGTCGAATATAATAATGCACCGTTACATGGGCACTTATTGTATCACGTGATACGATCGTATGATTAAAGTTACGAGTGTATACACTAATAAATGATGTCGAATATGATAGTGCACCAAATCATTAGCACTTATTGTATCATGTGATGCGATCGTATGATCAAAGTTACAAGAGAATATAACATCAAATGATGTCGATTATCATAGTACCGCATTATTAGCACATATTGTATCACGTGATACGATCGTATGATCAAAGTTACGAGTGAATATAACATCAAATGATGTCGATTATGATAGTGTTCCGTATCATAAGCAATCATTGTATCACGTGATGCGATCGTATGATTAAAGTTACAATTGAATATAACATCAAATGATGTCGATTATAATGGTATACCGCTTTATTAGCATACATTGTATCACGTGATACGATCGCATGATTAAAGTTACGAGTGAATATAACATCAAATGATGTCGAATATGATAATGCACCGTGACATTGGCACTTATTGTTTCACGTGATACGATCTTATGATTAAAGTTACGAGTGTATACACCATTAAATGATGTCGAATATGATAGTGTGTCGTAGCATTTACACTCATTGTATCACGTGATTCGATCACATGATTAAAGTTACGAGTGAATATAACATCAAATGATGTCGAATATGATAATGAACCGTGACATTGGCACTTATTGTATCACGTGATACGATCGTATGAATAAAGTTACAGGTGAATATAACATCAAATGATGTTGATTATGATAGTGTTCCGTATCATAAGCAATCATTGTATCACGTGATGCGATCGTATAATTAAAGTTACGAGTAAATATAACATCAAATAATGTCAAATATGAAAGTGTACCGCATCATTAGCACACATTGTATCACGTGATACGATCGTATGATTAAAGTAACGAGTGAATATAACATCAAATGATGTCGATTATAATGGTTTACTGCTTTATTAGCACACATTCTATCACGTGATACGATCGTATGATTAAAGTTACGAGTGAATATAACATCAAATGATGTCGAATATGATAATGCACTGTGACATTGGCACTTATTGTATCACGTGATACGATCGTATGATTAAAGTTACGAGTGTATACACTATTAAATGATGTCGAATATGATAGTGCACCAAATCATTAGCACTTATTGTATCATGTGATGCAATCGTATGATTAAAGTTACAAGTGACTATAACATCAAATGATGTCGATTATAATAGTGTACTGCATTATTAGCACACATTGTATCATGTGATGCGATCGTATGATTAAAGTAACGAGTGAATATAACATCAAATGATGTCGAATATGATAATGCACCGTGACATTGGCACATATTGTATCACGTGATACGATCGTATGATTAAAGTCACGAGTAAATATAACATCAAATGATGTCGAATATAATAATGCACCGTTACATGGGCACTTATTGTATCACGTGATACGATCGTATGATTAAAGTTACGAGTGTATACACTAATAAATGATGTCGAATATGATAGTGCACCAAATCATTAGCACTTATTGTATCATGTGATGCGATCGTATGATCAAAGTTACAAGAGAATGTAACATCAAAAGATGTCAATTTTGATAGTGTACCGCATCATTGGCACTCATTATATCACGTGATAGGATCGTATGATTAAAGTAACGAGTGAATATAACATCAAATGATGTCGAATATGATAATGCACCGTGACATTGGCACATATTGTATCACGTGATACGATCGTATGATTAAAGTCACGAGTAAATATAACATCAAATGATGTCGAATATAATAATGCACCGTGACATGGGCACTTATTGTATCACGTGATACGATCGTATGATTAAAGTTACGAGTGTATACACTAATAAATGATGTCGAATATGATAGTGCACCAAATCATTAGCACTTATTGTATCATGTGATGCGATCGTATGATTAAAGTCACGAGTGAATATAGCATCAAATGATGTCGAATATGATAACGAACCGTGACATTGGTACTTATTGTATCACGTGATACGATCGTATGATCAAAGTTACAAGAGAATATAACATCAAATGATGTCGATTATCATAGTGTACCGCATTATTAGCACATATTGTATCACGTGATACGATCGTATGATTAAAGTTACGAGTGAATATAACATCAAATGATGTCGAATATGATAATGCACCGTGACATTGGCACTCATTGTATCACGTGATACGATCGTATGATTAAAGTCACGAGTGAATATAACATCAAATGATGTCGATTATGATAGTGTTCCGTATCATAAGCACTCATTGTATCACGTGATACGATCGTATGATGAAAGTTACGAGTGAATATAACATCAAATGATGTCGATTATGATAGTGTTCCGTATCATAAGCAATCATTGTATCACGTGATGCGATCGTATGATTAAAGTTACAATTGAATATAACATCAAATGATGTCGATTATAATCGTATACCGCTTTATTAGCATACATTGTATCACGTGATGCGATCGTATGATTAAAGTAACGAGTAAATATAACATCAAATGATGTCGAATATAATAATGCACCGTTACATGGGCACTTATTGTATCACGTGATACGATCGTATGATTAAAGTTACGAGTGTATACACTAATAAATGATGTCGAATATGATAGTGCACCAAATCATTAGCACTTATTGTATCATGTGATGCAATCGTATGATTAAAGTTACAAGTGACT